>JAMKQA010022675.1:0-20132 GCA_024699735.1 Posidonia australis
GTATTTTTTTGTTTGGAAATATAGTATTCATATTACAGAGCAGATTGCACTAACACAATCCCACCACATCAAGTTCCGGCTTCTTGCCAATAAGCCAACAAACAACAATGAAACAAACCATAAGACATACAAAACATAAAGTACTGAAGCGCACAAAGGTAGAGTTCAAAATTAATCCTGCAAAAAACCCAACTACAAGCACATGAAACAGCAAAAAGGAGCAACCAAAAAGTACTCCCAAAACAGATCAAAAGCAGCAACTGTAACTCAATTCATCAATCACTTTTTGCTACATTTAAACACATCAAAGGACTCCAATAAGTTGGAAAGAAATAATGTCATGAAGTGCAGCCAAAATGACATGGACTAAAATAATAGGCCATCCAAGTTTAAGCTAATAGGCTATCTAAAAGAGCTGAGTTGATAAAAGTCTTCACACCATTCAAAAGAACTATCATTAAACAGGCTGAAGCTGAGTTGATAAAAGTCTTCACACCATTCAAAAGAACTATCATTAAACAGGCTGAAGCTGCAGTCTCTAGGATTTTCTTCACCAGTTGATTGATAGTAAATATTCATGGCAGCGGAGGCATGAGATCTGAGGCTGTCAGGGTAGGTAGCAGGGGCCACGTTTCTGCAGAGATCTACAGCCATTGTTGAAGCAAGAGGAAACGTGGCTGTAGATCTCTGCAGAACATGGCCCCTGCTACCTACCCTGACAACCTCAGATCTCATGCCTCCGCTGCCATGAATATTTACTATCAATCAACTGGTGAAGAAAATCCTAGAGACTGCAGCTTTCAGTAATTCTGGTCTCGTCGTTTTGACTAATCCAAGTAAGTATTTCTTCAATTTGCATCTTGATACACAAGGTCATTAATACTGAAAACTGTGAAACATATTATCATGCACAGCATGGAAGTGTTACATTTTCTCCAGTTTTATTGTGGCTGCATTCAAAATTGTTACTATCTAGCAGTACTTTTAAATTCTGTAATAGTTGCACTCAGATTGGTTTTATATCCTTTTTTACGGGTTATGATAGCTGCTATTACCCATGATAAGTACCACCAACATGAGCAATCTAGAAGCTTTTCCATGGAAGGATTAAAATGAATAAAGGGACACACCTTTATCTAGTGTTCGTCTTGCAGCTGGAGCTCTACTATTCATATATTACAGTAACATTATGCTTAGTTTCAGCAGATCTCTTAAAAAATGTTATATTTATAGGAGATAATAGATATATATGGGTGTGTCTATGGTTTCCACATGGTACCAAAAATTTTCTTAGGTATCAAAACTATGAATCTTAAGCATTCATTCAAACATATGGATGATGGGATTTATAATTACAAATAAACAATTATAACTACTAATAGATAGTTACAACTCAATGAGATAACTCCATGGGTGCCATAGAATTTTCCCATGTATATATATATAATCTAATGAAACCAATATTACCATGGGTGTATTGGATCAGCAATGCTTAAGGTTATCACACTGCAGTTTTCTAAAAAAGGTCCAGTGACAAACAAAATCCAGTATAAATTACAAATATCGATTTATACATTAAACATAAATGCATGCATTGTTTGTAACAGAACAATGATCCGAATACTCATATGACACATTAGCCACCAAAATGACAAGACATCTGTGCCATTGACCAGCTGCTACTTACAGTAGAATCATTCAAGATGACACAAACGAGAACACCATTAAGACGCACCTGGAGCTCTACCTCAATTCCGCCCGAGTGGTAGCGACCGGCACATATAAGTTTCCTTGAGATTCGATTTGTTCGATGAAGTGAAAATCGATGCATAGATCGCCTTATTCGCATTCACTGGCGCAATATCCACCGCCTTGAACCTCTTCCCGTTCATTTCCTTCCCACACCCATCCAAAACCCCACCTTTCTCGTTGCCGACACGTTTAGCACCGCTCAAACTACTCACCGTTGCCGCTGCCGCCATCGCCGCCTTTTTCTCCTTCTTCTCCCTCAACCTACCCTTCTCCTCCTCCATCCTCTCCCTCAACACCGCCAACTCCTCCGCACTCCCATTAACCACAATCTTCTCCTCCTCCGTAAACTCCCTCCGGCAAACAAGACACCCTTCTGCCTTCACCTCCTTCATCGCCTTCGCGCTCACCACGTGCCCGCACCCCCACAGCGCCAAGAACCCGCACTTCCCATTAAACTCCAACCCGGTGATCGGGCACCTGAACCTCGTCTCCTCCCCATCCCACCCGGGAATCTCCTCCAAGCAGACCTCCACCATGTCCTTCATCCCGCGGATGTGCCTGAACTCCTTCGGCAGCTTCTTCTCGAGCAAGGCCTACAGGAGCCTCTCCTTGTTGAAGACATTGCCGAGCCTATCGACGACGCAGGGAGGGGAGAGAGGCTCGAAGGAGAGCGCGTAGGTGGTCCACTTGCACAGTTGGGCTTCGTTCGGGTCGACCTTGTCGGGCTTCTTCGTGGCGTACATGTTGAGGTAGCAGTTGCGGGACTCAGCGCAGGTGGAGCCTCCATCGCCACCGCCTCCGTGAACGCGGAGGCGGAGGGTGAGGGTGGAGAAAGGTGTGGTCTTGGAGAGGGATGGGGTGGAGGTGGAGGAGAGGAGCTTGCTGTTGGAGGAGAGGTAGAAGGAGTTGGAATCTAGGGTTTGGGAGGAAGGGAGGAGGGAGGAGAGGAGGTGGTGGAAAGGGAGATTGGGGTCTAGGGTTAGGGTTTGGGTTGGGATTTGGAGGTCGGGGATGGAGAGGAAGAGGGGGATTGAGGTCGCCATTGCTGGAGGGGAGAAATGGGGGTAATTAGTAAGGATTTTGGATTCGATTGCATTTTTATACTAGTTTGTTTTGCATGAGAATACCGACTAGAAGGATCCGAGAAAACCGATTAGAGAATAATCAGATAACGCAGGCGTAAATTATGGTTCTAAGTTGAAATACGTTGGAAGGATCCGATTGAAAGAGGACGTAAAGATTAATTAGCTTTGGGTTGGGTTTCCTTTTTGTTATTGGTTGACATGGGTGTATTATTGTGTTTTGGTTGGTGGTGCTACGTGATTGACAGAACCTTCCACAGCTGCCATCCATTTTCAAAATTCACAGCTATAGCATTCTTGGTACTTTCAATCGGTGCCCTTTAGAAGCCAAATCAACACTCTAGGAGTTCAAGTTTGTTAATCTCGTGGGTATGGTGGATATTAAGAATCGTCGGCTACAATCATTTGTAAAAAAACAATACCATGACCAAGGTCTGCGACTTGGGTTTAAGTTACAACAAGATGGTCGTAAGGGGCCCATATGGCATATGGCTGGTTTAAATCCTTCACGGCGTACAGGTACTCCCAACGCCAATACTTTCAGGAAATTGAAGTCCATATTTATTTTATTCTCACGCTTTGCACCACATAAAGTTTTACATGTTTCCAGAGATATCCAACAATTTTCTTCCTCTCCAAGATCCACTTTATATCGATTCCGAATTATTTGTCCTATTTGTTAATCAATTTTTTAAGAACTGATTAAGAATCATAAAATTTAATTCACGACAGGATTCTAAAAAGGGAAGAAAATGTTGTGTATCAGATTGATAGGATAAGAATCTTCTGATTATGACGAATATGAAGGAAGATAAGATTGGAGACATTAGATATTGACTGGTTTTATTTTTTTCAAACTTAACCTTTATTTAGAATTAAAATCGATCAATTTCAAGATGAGAGCTAATACAATCCGGTCCATCGGGCCCAACAATTGAAACAAATAAATCGTTGAACCTAGCTTCTTAGGCTAGATGGTGAGCAGCCTAATTACAGCACCTAGATTTGAAATTGAAAATGCAAATATGCACATTTTCGGCCTTAAATATGCAACGCTGTAATCGTTGCCGACAACTCCAAGGGACGGCTTCTAGTTTCCATTTAAAGCTTCAATTAGAGAATATGAATCATTCTCTGTAACAGTATATTTGGATTTCGATTCATTAATTATCTATTTATCTAAATCAACACAAACACCTATTGATCCAATCTTATTCATAAAATATATCCATAAAAAAAAATTACATCAGATATGTATGAATAGGCAAATTTCTAAATTTACAATAAAATGATCCTAATAAATCTAATTCTTAATTTAGATCTTCCTAGTCAATCTCTTTACTTTTTCTCTCTCTATGTCTTTTCAATACATATATAGATAGGAGAAGATATTTCCATCAATGAACTTCTAAATCATAAACATAATTCAATTTCCTATTTTAGATATAATTAAATCCGAATTTCCATAAATAATAAGATAATTAATTGAAATCAAAATTTAAATTTACTTGCCTTAATTTAAATATTCTTAATTCAAATTTAAATCAAATCTTACTATATTTATAATTTCAAAATCAGAAAAATTAGGGATCTTACATTCTCTATTTCTATCTTCTTCCAATTTTGTTGGATTGCCAATTCAATAGTGTTAGGGTAGATCTATGCAAAATAAAAGTCAAATATGATACATCCAATTGGCTAATCCGACGACATGGATTCATGCACCAGAAAATCTTTATTATGTAAATTGGTGCATTACTATGTAGCTACTAAATTAATGCCGAGCTCAGATAATTCATGAAAAAGAAAGTATATTGGCCCTAAGTATGATGTTCACACAAATACTGAACGACGGGCCCTTCTAAACATTCAGGTTTTTATATTGGTTGTACTGTTTATCACTCACATTTCACATAACCGTTTGCCCAAAGTCTAGCTTAGCACGTTGTTGACGTTTTCTCTCATATTTTCATGAATGTGATGATTCTAACAATCCAGTATTTGAGGAGTTATGTCTGAGTCTGCAGAAATAGTGCACACTTGATACACGCATGCAGATGAAGCTAAGACTAAAGGAAACCAACAATGGGCACATAAATAAGATGTGCGGATGTATCGATTGATTGAGAGATCTTAGGAGTGCATGTAAAAATATGTTTACCAAAAGCAGAAGATAGTTTGGATTACCAAGTACGGTATCAAATTAAAACAACGATTTTTATGGGGAGGCTTTCTTTCACACAATGAATCAAAAGAATCTGCACTTCTTTCTTTTTTTCCCTGGGAAGGACCTGCACCTGTGTATAAAATGTACTTCGGCTTCTTCCTGCTAGCCCTTATAATTCAATAATCATCATCTGCCTTGTCCCAAAGAAACCACCAAATGAAGTGTCCAACTACTCAATGGGGTACTGATTTTCATCTCCCCATATTCATTCTCTTGGCAGCTCTAATTAGCACTGCATTTTTCTTCGAAGCTGCTGCTGCTGCACAATCCAGTTCTAAGCGTTGCAACCTGTATCAAGGCAATTGGGTTTATGATGATTCGTACCCGATGTATGATAGCTGTCCATTTGTGGAGGGATTTGATTGCCAGAAGTATGGCAGGCCAGACAAAAGCTATCTCAAATACAGGTGGAAGCCCCTAGGCTGTGATCTCCCAAGGTCAGTCCTAGACCTTCTATTTTATGGTCTAATTCTTTCCTTCAAATCTCTCTCTCTCATTGTATTTGTTATTGGAAAAGGTTTGATGGACTGGGTTTTCTGAGGAGATGGAAAGGGAAGAAGATCATGTTCGTGGGAGATTCCTTGAGCCTCAATATGTGGGTTTCACTCAGTTGCATGATCCATGCAGCACTGCCCAACACGACCACCTCATTTACTAAAAAAGGTTCCTTCTATAACCGCGTGTTTAAGGTATACGAGCATGGTACCTTTTGTTTTTTTCTTGAGTTAATTACTTGATGGTAATCTATATTATCATTGATTTTTACTTTAGTGTCTTATGCTTCAAAATACATTATTTTAATATTTTAAATTTTTGTCATCAATCGTTTTGATACCTCTGTTAATAAGAGTATGTTTTACATTAATTTTTAGGTGAAAATATCTTAAACATTTAGGACTATTAATTTTTGCTCATGTTTATTGAGTGACTTAAAGATCGACTTGTTAAAGTTTTGGCTCGAACTCGAGTTGTTTATAAATAAGCTATGTTTAAACAAAATTTTAGGCTCGTTTAAATAAACGAGCTTGATCTTGGATAAGTTTAGTTTGTTCTTCTTGACCTTTTGATATGTGCAAGTGCTTCGTCTTGGTTAAGTTTAAAGGACTTATAGAACCAAATTAGATTTTTTGTTTCCTTTTTTTTTATGGACATGTTTAAGAACTTGTTGCTTTCGAACTTTCTTCCTATTATTGTGTTTCTATCTTTAAAATATTAGTGTACCTTTTGAATTTATTTTTGTTCTAGTTTATTTTAATTTATTTTAGTTCTAGTTGTTTTTAAATGTTAATTCTAATAGTTATTTACTACATAAGTTGTAATGTATGATAAAGAAGTTTTAAACAAGAAATCTTAATCAAACAAGCTTAAACAAGCTTTTCAAACTAAATGAACTGGTTTGAATTCGACTCAATTGGTTAAATAAGCTCAAACCAAGTGGAGTCCGAACAGCCTATTCACCAAATAAATTGAATTTGAACTTAGGTTTTTTTTGCTTAACTTGAGCTCGAGCCGAGCTCAACTAAGCCTAATATACAAACGAGGCAAGTTGAGATGAGGTGTGTTCAAATCGTTTGACTCGTTTACCATCCCTACTAACATTATATATTTTATTCTTCTCAATTTCTTCATCATTTCTTTCTTATTTCTTCACTGTGTTACTCTAAATTTTCATAATCAATTACTTTGGTATTTCCGTGAGTGAGAGATTGAGTTTTACAATAATTCGTGGACGAAAATATCTCCAATGTTATATCTCCTTTTCTTCTTCTTCTCCATGTCTTCCTCCTTTCTTATCACATTTGTTTTGGTTAAATTGAAGTGATTTTTAGCAGGATTGATGATTGGTATTACAATATTTTTAATATATGTACTTTTGAATCGAATCAATTAATGAATTTTGTTATGAATTAATGAATGAAATGAATGAATTTTGTGTATTTTAAACAACAGGCTTAAAATTCTGAATTTTATGTGTTAAGACAAGGAGTTAGATTCAAAACTTAACTTTTGGAATGTTTGTGACATTAGAAGTTATCATCTTCATTTACAAGAAAATAAAGTAAAATAGTCCAAAAAATTCATTTATTTCATTAATTGCGTCATGACAAAAGTCATTATTTGATTTAATTGAAAAATACATATATTGGATGCATTACAATAACAATTATCAATCATGGTAAAAATCACTTCAATCTAACAAATAAAAAGTAATAAGAAAGAAGGAAAAAATGAAGAAGAAAAAGAGATATAACGTTAAGAATATTTTCGTTCACAAATTATTGTAAAACTTATTTTCACTTGTAGAAATATTATAGTGATTGACTACAAAAATTTAAGATACTAAAGCGAAAAACTAGGGAAGAAAGGAGCAACCATAACATCTGCAGGGATTAAGGAATATAACATCAAGGGTATACTATTACCAGTATAGAATACCATCAAGTTATTATTATTATTATTATTATTATGTTTGAATTGTCATTGTTGTCTCAAATTATCACAATGTCTTGACTGAGCTTTGATTTGCAGGAATATGAACTCTCCTTGATGTATTATCACTCTTGGTTCTTAGTAGATGTTGCCAGTGAGAAGATTGGTAGGGTGTTGAAACTTGACACCATTGACGCTACCGGGAAGAAGAAATGGCTTGGGAAAGACTTGCTGATCTTCAACACTGGGCATTGGTGGTTCCACAGGGGCACCAGCCAACCGTGAGAGAACTAATCCTACTACTATATATTATTGAGTGCTTCTTGACGTATATAGTTTGTCTTACAACCAATACATCAAACATGTGTGTTGATTATTGCAGTTGGGATCAGATGCAAGAAAGGAACAACACGTTCAAGGATATGGACCGAAATATGGCCTTGTCAAAAGGGCTATCGACATGGGCCAAATGGGTGGACTCCAAGATCAACCAATCCACAACCAAAGTCTTCTTTCAGGGTCCATCTCCAGGCCACGTTCGGTATGTAAATGTATTCCATTAGCAGTATATATCCGGACAAGAACCCAGTACTGTACATGGAATTAGACTCATATTTATTTTTTGTTGCAACTACATATAATTTAGTTAACAAAAAGTACATTAAACTTAGTCTCAACTATTATACAAGTAGTCTCATTTGTTTAAATTTCTCCATTTTTGTATCCAAAATTGGATATACTTCCCTTACTCCATTGGCTTTCTCTGTTCGTTTACTGCATGGTTCTTTGCAAATCAAACAGTGGTGATGAATGGGGAGGTTCAAGAAGAAGTAGCTGCAGTGGTGAGACGGAGCCGGTGAAAGGAGACAAGTATCCAGGAGGTTTGCCTTCAACGTTGATGACGGTGAAGAGCACGCTGAGCTCCATGTCAAAGCCAGCAGAGCTGTTGGATGTCACATTATTATCGCAGCTCAGGAAAGATGGACACCCTTCCAACTACAGCTACCACCCGTCGGCCGTCGACTGTAGCCATTGGTGCCTCGCCGGAGTTCCAGACACATGGAATCAGCTCTTGTATGCATCCCTGCTGAACTCCTCTACTTCCTCATGAACCAGAAGGCCCCACGCTCGAATTTACAGTAGTCAAGCTAATCTTTCCTCAAATAACTGGCAGGCATCTGAGTGGGTGTAGCCTGAATTAAGTTGCAATTATACTTCAACAGCAACCTCACATGGAATGAATTATTGTGGTCTAAGTACTGTATCTGTTGTTGAAAGGTCACCATCCGTTAGTTCGAGCGATTTAAACATATGCACGCAAAGGACAAAAGGCCATGCATGATAGGGATTATTGCTCCCTGCATCGAGAGGCAACAAAGAAAATGACATCTAAGTTATCTAACCTTCCACAAAAAGACGATATTTACAGGTCAAATCAATGAACTCATGGAACCTCAGCCCATAACAATAAAACCTGTGCTTGGGGTTCAAGAATTAATTAAAGGATTATTACAATAGATGCTTCCATTTGAACAAAAACTACTGAGAAGAATGTATGAGATTCAAGCAGGAGGTATTGCGTCAATTATTGTCAAGCAACTAAGTTTCTTAATTTTAAAGTATCAATTGTTAAAACACAATGATGACAATCACTTTGGAGTGACTGTAGTTTACTGATGGGCCTCTCATGGTGTAGATTGAATTGAAGAATGTGTGTGTTTATGCATGTAAAAGGAAGCAAATTCCATAATTTTATTGGTTATAATTTCCTCTCTACCGTGGGAATCAGGAAAGGAGTTTTTTTTGGTGCATAAACACCATGAAATGGAATATCAAAGAGAAATCCATTTATCTCTAAATCCTTTCCTTCGGTTTTATGGTGCACAAACATTAGTTAAAAGTATTTTTACGTTTCTTCCCTTAAAGAGCTCCATGTAAATCTAATACGGCAAAAATGGGGTTGTGGGTTCGAAACACATTGTTGCATGAGACATATATTTTTTTAAAATCTAAAATAAAAAAAATCAAAAAATATAAAAACCTAGACTATATAACAATGTCACTCGTAGCATTAGGTTTATAGACGATGTCGATAATATATTTTTTAAATTACGGTTTAATTCATAAAAAATAGATTTAAATTCTAATGATTTAACCCATCAAAATATTGTTAAAAAATAACAATGCTGAAACCCTCTTTTTCCACATCTTTTTAAATTCTAATGATTTAATTTGTCAGAATATTGTTAACAATTAACGAAGCTGCGAAATCTTCTTTTCCCACGTATTTCCTCTCACTCCTTAAGTATCTCCTATGAAATATTGAAATCAATCCTAAATCTCTAATCTTCTCCCCACTGATCTCCAAATATCTTCTATGAAATCAATCTCGAATCTCTAATTCTCTCCCTAAATCATCATCTCTCCTAGATCACCTTTCTTGTGCCAACATCTCAATTCCAAGCGACAACAAACCCCTCTTTGCCGTAACGTCAATTCCTCTGTGCTGTCGTTTTGCTCTATACTGTTAATCCCTTCGTTCTATGATTTTTGTCGTTTTGCTCCGTACTGTCGGTTCCATTGTTCTGCTCCATTTTGTCGTTCTACCCCATTCCACCCTTCTATTCCATTTTGCCGTTCCGCTTCGTATCGTCGATCTTGCTTTGGACTGTTGATTCTTCGATGTTGTCAACTCACTTCCCTTCTCAATGGTCTCCGTTTCGTCAATCTCACTCTCCTTCTTAGTAGTCTTCCGTCGTGCTTCCTTCTTAAACGATTGAAGGTACCTCGTCTCCTCCATCTTCCCTTTTGCTACATGTAATCTGAAAGATGCTCCCTCCCTACCTTTTAATTTGGCCATGAATTTTCTATCTAGAATAAGAACGTTACTAGTATCGTTTAGAAGCAAGGTAGATTTCTATACTTTCCGTCTAAAGTTTGTGGAATATTTTCATGGTCATGATTATTAATTTTTTTCAGGAATTGTATGGTTCATCTAATTGTAAGTTATATGCCATTACAACTAAATTTGTTTAGCAACAACATATCTTCTCATGTTTAATACCAAAAGAAATTAGTGTATCCCTGCTCCCTCCTCCCTCCTGCTGCAAAACACAAACTTACAAAAAGTAATGAGCATATGTTCTTAATTTGGATGATTACTTGGCCTAATTAGATGTTTAAAATGCATTAGTGTCTGATTTTGGAAAGGATTCTCCTGTAAGTGGATTATCTATTTTTTAAATCCTAACTATCCTACAAAACACAAACTTTCTTGAAATATACACACAGAGAAAATTAAAAAAAAACATATATTATTTCAGAAAATTTATTTTTTATAAATTTGAAATCTATTTGTGATATTTCTTACAAATTACTTGCTTATATTTCACAAAATCCATTGAAAATTGACTTGCATATTTATTATTCTATTTAATTGTAGCAAATTTTTTGATTTGGATGACGAATAATTTTAATAGTTAAATATATTTGTTCGTTTTATCAATAACATGGATTCATTTTGCATATTAAACGTGAATCCTATGGTCATTTTAATAGTTAATTCGTTTTTCAATTCGGGTTGAAAATAACTTCTCGAGTTGAATCCTATGGTCGCATTGTAAGTATCATTTGCAGTTTACCTTCACGTCTTGGTAGTTTGCCGTTCTGCACCATTGTAGTTTGCAATTGCACTTACTGTGATCCTTTATGCTACAATCAAATTTACAGCCTCTTAGGTTGAATGTAGTTGTTTTGGTGGGTTGTGATTGCTGACATGGATAGAGTGGTTTCATTGATATAATCATATAATCCATGTTTTGGTGTTATTGTAGTGTATCCCAAACAACTTTTTAGTTTCAAATGATCTTTCATGCCTATGGCAAGAAACTCTTACTAATTTTAACAGGCACTGGTCTGTGAAACATCATCATCATCAAAATGGAAATCAAATGAGGAGTCAATTTGGCTATGGATGGCGCTCATTTTGGAGTAAAAACAACTTAGAAGCAAGCGATGTTTGCATCTTTGATCTCCTATCTAAAGACAAGAATATAGTGCACTTGTTTGTATCCAAGGAGCAGGAGTTGCCATGGTAATCATTTCTCCCAAGGTTCTCTTTATAATCTCTATCATAATTAGAATAATAGATATTGGTTCATATCATTCAAAAGGCATCGATTTCATTATCATTTTTAAGATCCAAATATTTGTTAAATTTCTCCTGTATGTTGCTAAAATTTTGATGTGAACATCGCAATAAAAATTGTTGTTTTCCTGAATTACAAGTTATTTGGTCCTTGTAGGTCTCATGAAATGTGAGATGGTTGATATTTTACTTTGAATAACTCACACTACAAGAAAAATTAGATTTTGCAAAGACAACGAGCCAGGACATGTCCTCGCAATAATATATTAAGGACATATAACGGAGATTTTACGAGGAAGTGTCCTCACAATAACATAGCGAGTTTTTTACGAGGATTTTTTCCTCGCAATGTCCTCGCTTGCTATTTAGCGAGTGTATAGCGAGGAAATGTCTTCGTTAATATCCTCGCTAATTCAGGTATAAAATACATCGACGCAGGTCGTTTTGCCTCTTTCTTTCTTAGCCTAAAAACTTGTTCGCCTCCTCCTCCGCCTCTCCTCTGTCACTCGACCTCCTCCGCCTCCTCGACGGTGCTCCTCCGCAGCACCTCCTCGAAGGTGTGTCCTAGTTCGCCTTCTCCTCCTACTTGTCACTGGATTCGTCAACGCTGCGTCCTCTCGTCGGCACAGGTTTATCGTCCTCCTCTTCCTCTGTAGCACATTAATTTCCAGAACCTGTTGAATCCTTTCCCATTGTTTGATGAGTAGTTTGCGAACTGATACTGCATTATTGTGTGTCGGTTGAACAAGAACGGATCAGAATCTCATGTTTGAAATTGTGTTTTTATCTGATTTGAAATAAACAGTTTTTACTACTAGTTTGCTTAATGCATTTTTTTTTAAATATTTAAATATCTTCCACATGCAGAAGCGTGCATATTGAATCATTTCATAATTTCATATGTCCCCTTTTTTTCTCCCCTCGAGTCTCAAGTCTCTGAAGATAAATATTGCCTTTCGCATTTGTTGTGTACTTTGGGTGATACAAAGTCATGGTTCAGATCGATGATGTGGGCAATCTAATCTAGCTAGCTGAAAGTAAGTTGACGACAATGAAGTGATCCCTTATACATATGTTAGGCAGAATCTATTTTATTGTTAACACTTCGTTTCTTCCTTGAATATAGGACTCATTCCCCTTTATAACCATTTCTCCACTATTAATTAGGGATTATTTGGGGGCACGTAGGGAGTATTTTGCTCTTGTTTGGATCTTCTGGAGAACGTCAACCAAGAAATTCATTACAAATATACAACTACAGGATGTGTGAGTGACAAAAAATCGATTTTGAGGAGGATGCATATCCAAAGAAGGCAAAACATAGATATCATGATACAATGATATGCATACCTTTATCGGTGCAGTTTCAAGCAGTGGAGTTAGATACGAGGGATTGCCCATGGGTACGTAAGTGGATGCACTGCAGTAATTTTGAGGATTTAGAAGTCAATTTCGGTATTCATGTTAAATTAGAAAAATCATGTGGAAATGCAGTCTTGATATTGAACTGTAAATGGCAGTTTCAAGTTCATGGTACAAAAGTGATTAAGAAGCGAAGAAATGGCACCGGATTCGCAAACTACTCATCAATTTCCAGAAAAACAAAGATGCGGAATTTTCAGCAAATATTATCTCAATAAAATCTTCTCATTCTAGGAAAATAGATTTCAGCCTACATGGAAGGTCTTAATTTTGTCTAACGATGTTTCATTGATACTTTGATTATCCAACAAAATATAATCTTAAATTATTAGTGATACCTTGTTAAGTTAATTTGTTGACAGAACTTTGGTTTATTTTTATCCTAAAATTATATATGAAAAACCTGTTTTGTCATGAGCTTGTTTTAATGGAAACGGTCCCACTTGGCAGACAATACATTTTCTGAAGGTCCCAAATCCAACCACCAAGCATGGGTCTGACCCATTTGGCAGAAAAACCGCTAGGCTTAAACTTCAACGGTCCATTTCAACCTATTTTGTTAATATTACCATTTGTCCTTGTGGCCTAACCTAATATGTCCTAAGGAATTTTCAAATTCTACAACACTACTAGTTGATAACTCTTATTTGATATTATTCAATGGTTGACAGATAACCCTTTTTCGGACCTAACTCAGTAAAATGGAAACGATATGGATAGCTTCGGTATTTTTCTCTGTTTTGTTTCTTTCCAATAAATTTTATTTTTGATAAAAGATAAGATTAACAGTGGAAGGAAAGTTTGAGCTACTTGAGTAGGATTGTGTAGATAGTAGATTTTCAGACAATAGACCACAAACGTCTGTTCTCGCGATTTCCTGTTTTTCTAATAGTGTCAACAATCTTTAAAAGTTCCTTTAGATTTATAAAGGATTAACAAACAGGCAAACAAGAAAATAAGTATTGTATTATATCTAGCATCCATAAAGCTAGAAAGAAAATTCCAATTTGTAACTTTGAATCTCAAGCGTCTTATTTGAATTGATTAGAAAAACTAAAGAATAATTCTCTTTTTGGTTATAAAATGCATAAATTTTATTCTCAATGTCAACTTTCATGTAATTTTGGCTACAATAGAATGCTCAAGCAAATCAGACCCATTTCTTACCTTTCTCCATTATACTTTAATGAGCACTCCAAGCTATACTTCACTGGTTTAGAATTTTTTTTAATAAAAAATTCTGCATTGAGAGTGTGATAGAGGAGTTCGAAAACGTTGAATCAAGAGTACTTGCGAAATCTGAGTATTGATGGAAGGACAGATGTTGAGAGTTTCGGGTTATTGTGTGTGTTGAATAAAAAACGGTACATAAGCTTTATTGAATTTCTTCTACCGTGATTATATTTGTAATGCCTTTTCATCTATCTATGTATATTTTTTTGAAGAAAAGTTGTTTTTTCAAACTCTAGTACTACTAAGGGAAAGCAAAAAATTCATACCATTCACTAAAGAGGTTGTGAAGAATACTATGAAAGTTTTCACAACTTCATATACTTTTAGAAACAGGTACAGTCTCTCAAATCTTCATTTTTTTTTTCATTCATCAATATGACCAACAGGCAAATTTACACATACACCTGATCTATAACATATCAATACACATTGTTAAAAAAAAAACATCGCAGGTATATGTCCTTAAGAACATATAGAGCTCACTCTGGGTTTTTATATGATCTTTACTTGCATGTGTTTCCTACGTCTTATGGATCTAAACGTCTTCACTGTAACTGATCCCTGCAAGGATTTGGTTTCACTACCGTGAAACTCATATTACAACTTCTATTTAGGGTTCTGTGGACATCCTTCTAAAGTATGCAGTCCCAGAATATGAGTTTTGTTTTATCAAGTTTTCGTGTGATTTTCATTACAATATGGCTACAATTGGTAGGTGCTTTCTTCCTTCTCTTGTCAATCTTTAACACTAAATCAACTGGAGACATTCAACTGCGGCATACCTTGGTATCTTTCTGCTTCTTGTTCTATGCAAATCCAATAATCTATATTTTATGGATTTAATAGGCCTTAGAGATTGTACAAGACACTTGCTTTATTCAATTTTTATTGTGAGTGTTTTTTTTTTTGGTTAACGGTTGAGATAGATAGGTATTATTTCTTCGACTTAAATGTCAGATAAGAAACGTAGTCTTAAGTAATATTACAGACATATACGCTATTCAGCCACAAAAATCCATATTGTATCATCAGATTAATCACATAAATGGGGCAGAAAAAGTAATACATCAAAAAATTCTCTGTATTTTTTCAAAACTATGGGCTACCTTCATCATTCATGCATGGCATTTTGAATTTCCTCTCCAGATGGGTCAAATGAGGAAGGGATAGAAGGTGCAATAAGAAACTCCACAGAATGTGAACCCATTGCAGAAACAAATTGTAGCATGTCATCCTTCTCAAAACCTGATACAAGGTTTACCACCCAAAATTTCATCAGAGATAGAATATCATTAATAATCAAAAAACCTGACTTAAATGTATTGCGAAAGATCCTACAATTTCTTTCTTTCCAAATCAACCAGAGAATGATCTAGAGAAGCAAAGTCTACCCAGAGAAGGGCAGGTAATACTTAAGATTAGGGGTAGATAAAAATAAGTCTCCAACAGATAAAAATCCAGGGAAAAGCTGTGAGTCCAAGAAGAACTCCCAAATCTCCCTTGCAAAAGAGCAATTGAAAAACAAATGTTTATTATTTTCAATACTAACAGAACAAAAAGTACATAGTGGTGAACTAGTCCAAGCTCTTTTTAGTAAATTTTCTTTTGTTAAATTCCTATTTTTAATGACTAACCATGCAAATAGCTTGACCTTTAGGGGTGAATGACTCCTCCAGATACTTTTGAAAAAAACATTACGTAGGCCCCCATCATTGATAAGATTATAAGCAGCTTTCACAGTGAAGGTATTATTTTTTGAGGGAAGCCAATAGAAGTCATCCTCTCTTGTATCCAAAGTTAAAGATTGCAAAATACTAACAAAAACATCAAATTGAAATTGAAGCACATTGGAATTAATAGCATCACAGTGAGCTAAATTGAACAATCTATTGAAATTTGTATTGAATAAATGCAAGGTTCTTCTAACAGAAGCCTTTTTAAATCTAGCAACATTATAGAGTTCAAGGAACAGTATACTAAGAAGAGTACCATTGTGCCATTTATGTCTCCAAAAAATAATATTGGAACCATTGCCCACTGTGACAGTAGAAAAACAATTGAACAAGTTAAACCCTTTTTTGATACGACTCCATAAGGGTGAGCAGGTGGAAGAGGTAGTATTCAAAATAGCTCCAGGGCCCCAATGTAAATACTTAGCCCGAACAATAGATTTCCAGACTGGGTTGCTATTGTTTGAAAAGAATTGCCAACTTAACTTACTTTTTAGAGCTGCACAAAAACTCCTCAAATTTATAATCCCCCAACCATTTTGTTTCTTATTTCTACAGATACTGGACCATCTAATTAAATGCATCCCTTTCTTTGTAGGAGATATGGAATTCCACAAAAAGTTACTCCTTAAACTATCTAATTTTTTCTCTATCTTCAAGGGCATGTGCAGCACAGACATAAAGTATGTAGGTATTGCTGATAAAACCGCATTGACCAATACTAATCTGCCCCCTAGAGACAATTGTCTGGCCTTCTAGGAGGAAAGCTTGTTTGTGACTTTCTCAATCACAGGAGCCCAACTATTACAATTTGCTTTTTTATAATGTAAAGGCAGACCTAAGTAAGTGATGGGAAGATCAGCCTTTATACATCCCATAATGTCACAGGAAAGCAGTAGATCTTCTTGGGAAACCCCCACACTAGTCAATGATGATTTAAGGAAATTAATTTTTAACTCAGAGCAAAACTGAAAACAGCATAGAATTCTTTTGATATTAATCAAATTGTCAGTGCTATCAGGCAAAAAAAGCAATGTGTCATCTGCATATTGCAGATTAATCAAAGAGGGGTCCTCATGTGGAAAATTAATCCTAGAGATCAAGTTGTTCCTCCTTGCTGACTGCAGCATGCCATTTAGGACATTAGAGGCTATAATAAACAACAGGGGGGACAAAGGGTCACCCTGTCTTAACCCATTTGCTGCCTCAAAAAATCCTTTAGGGGAACCATTCACCAGTACAGAGAACTTTACAGAGGATATGCACATACGGATCCAAGAGATCCATCTGTCCCCAAAACCCATACCAGCTAGTGAGTCTAACAGGAAATTCCATTTAATATTGTCAAAAGCTTTCTCAAAATCTATTTTCAGAATGTAACCCTTGATATTATAGGTATGCATATAATGTAAGGTTTCCTGAGCAACCAAGAAACAATCCGCAATGGATCTTCCAGGGAGAAAAGCATACTGGGAAGAATCCATTACCTTATTCAACACAAGTGCCAACCTAGCAGCCAATGTTTTTGTAATAATTTTGTAAAGGCTATTCACTAGGCTTATAGGTCTGAAATCCTGGATTCTATTAGCACCCATTCTTTTTGGAATGAGTACAAGAAAAGTCTGATTAATAGAAGTCAGAAAGTGAAGATTATTGGTAGAGTGAAGGGACTGAAATACAAGTTTAATGTCTGGCTTTAGTAAATCCCAGAAATGCTGAAAGAAAAACATAGAAAAGTCATCAGGGCCTGGAGATTTATCTCCAGCTAAATGGATAACACTAGCTCTGATTTCTTCTTCCTCAAAAGGTAACTCTAATAATTCACGAGATAGAATTTTAACTGGAATCAGGACGTTCCAGCAAAGACTAGAGTGGGGACTGGGGTCCTTATTGAAGAGCATTGTAAAATGCTCCTCAATCTCTCTACTAATTTCCAAATGAGAGAAGCAAATATTATTTTTATTGTGAGTGTTGATCTAATATTGTTTTCATGCTTGGCCTTGCCGATGAAAACGAATCCGTGTGTGATGCAGCTTTAAGTTAAGGCCACATTTTTGTAGAACATTATGAAACAACGTTAGTGCTTGTGCCAAACAAATTTTCTTGTTGAGGTTACTGTGTACATTATTATTTCTTGACAAATTTGTTTTTTTGTTGATAT
Source organism: Posidonia australis (assembly GCA_024699735.1). Classification (NCBI taxonomy): domain Eukaryota; kingdom Viridiplantae; phylum Streptophyta; class Magnoliopsida; order Alismatales; family Posidoniaceae; genus Posidonia; species Posidonia australis. The sequence continues at coordinate 18,185 of JAMKQA010022675.1, forward strand.
TTCAACAGATCGCTAACTCGTCTACTTCCAATTGTAGAAGATTTGAATTTTCAATGAATTGGCAAATTCGACAAAATTCTGTTGAATTTTTGAGTGATTTACTATTAAAGGTTCAAACACTTTATCTCCTACTTTTTTACCTTTAGCAATATGAGTTATCTATACAATAACACGTTTTTGTTTGTTATGTTCGGATTGTTGGACCTCTAGAAAAGTCGTTTTTGAGGGAGGGAGTGATGACGAGGGCTCAAGTACTAAGGCTCATGGTCGTGTTGAAGTACTTGACAGGAATATTTGTAATGATATTTTTACTGCCATCTATATGGTTCGAATGGATGTTAGCTTATCTATGAGATAGGTATTGGTATGCTCTCTGAAAGAAATAAATCACTAAGTTGCTAGTGGTCTTAGAACCTTGTTGGACAAAAGCCAAGCCTACTATCACATACACTAGTGTAGACACGACATTAGACATGCTTGGGTAAAGTAGGAGGCAAATACAAAGGAAAAAAAGCCAAAATTATAATATTGGTTATCACAAAGATCCATTCTATTGTAGTATTCATAAGTTGTTTGTGTAATAACCATGTCCATGACTAAGATGGATATGTCATGTATAGAAAGTTTTCCTAATAGAAGACATTAATATTATTATCTTTAATTTAATTTTATATAGTTCCATTCTAATATGCATTTTCAATGTAATCTGTCAAGGCCATTGTCAAATAAAAAGTGCATTTTCATATTGTTTTTTATGTATTTTTTTAATTTAAGCATTTAACTGACAGATTAAATGGTCCAAAAAAAAAAATTAACTGACGGTTATATTTGTCAAGAAATGCATAATTTTCCAATGGTTTCACCCATAAAAAAAGTATTTCCTCTGATTTTAAAATTCAATTTCTTGATGTTTCTAATCATTAAGGAATTAATTAAATGATATTATTTTGGATGACACTAATTTTTTTACAGTTGAAATTATTACGTAAGTATTGATTAATAGTGGAAATCATAAAAAATATCTAATTAATATGATGATTTGAACCGTCACTTATAAAGGGTATTGTACTAATCTGTGCACCACAGCAGCATTAGAAGTTTCTTATTTAACTCTATTATTCATGGCTTTGCATATGTTTATCATTGGAAAGATAAACGTATGGGATAGACTATTTACTATGTACTCCACTACTGTAGCGTACGTAGCCATCTATATCCCAAGAAAAAAGCCACGCCCAAATGACAAGAACTTGTTTGTTTCGTGCCTTCGACAGGATAATCCAAATGGCATACAGTCCAACTGGAATTGTTGCGGGAGTGCTTGCTGTGCCTGTAGATGAGAACTTGTTTGTTTCGTGCTTTCGACAGGATAAACCCTAGTGACAAAGCAAATGGAGGTTTTCTTGATCATGATGGAGTCCATGACACACATGGAAAGGTAAAGTCCAAACGACACCAGATCATCTTGCAAGAAGAAGGACACCTTATCTTCCATGGTTCATTCCATGTGCCTCCGTGAAAAGCTGCCCATCTAATCTTATTGTATGTGGGCCTTCTATGTACGAACAGCTTATTTTATTCGGGAGGTTGTAGACTGTAGACACTACTTTTCTAGATAATTTGCGTGAAAATGTCATTGTTACTTGGACATGGAAATCCAATCAGGTGGACCCTTCTGGCCCGACCCAAGCCCATAGATCTTAGAAATTGACCAGGTTAGGCCAGATCTGTTGTAGACTGTGGGTCGTACCAGATCCATGTGTTAGGCCCACTCAGGTCCGTAGGATTAGACCTGTCAATTGGGTCGTGTCGTGTACTTATCGTGTCAGACTTATCGTGTTATCGTGTCTATCATTTTTTTACTAATATTTCTTGTATTGTGGAAAAATTATACTTGATTACTAATAATACAATAATTTTAAACATATATAAAATATATTTGTATTCA
>JAMKQA010022676.1:0-29816 GCA_024699735.1 Posidonia australis
CGGCGTAAGCCGCGGCGACGGCTCTCTGACGGACTCCAGCCACCGCGTCGCTCCGGAAGCCTCCAGCATACTCCTCACAACTTCCTCGACCTCCCGGTGTGTTCCCGCACACCGGAGTCAGGTTTCGGTGAACCGCGCCCCAGTGGTTCCACCGGCATGGTCACAAGGTGTCCTGAGGGACCACCACCAACGGCCTGCAATCCCATCTCAATGGAACAAAACAAACCAATCCAGAAAACCCTCGGAAATCAGATTTTATAAACATATTTGGGCCCATATTCGGCATACCGAAAACAGGTACGGAATGCCGAAAACACCTGGTTCGATAAACCAATTTGGGTCAGTCGACCGAATCAGGTCAACGGTCAACACTCAGGCCAAAATTGTTATACCGAAACTGGTTCGGTCGACCGAAATCTCCCGATTCGGGCGACCATCCAAAATTGGACAACTGAGTTTCGACCAGAGGACCTAATCTGACGGAGAAATGGCATACCGAAATGGTTTGGTATGCCAAATTCTATGAAAAATAGAAAACGACCCAAACCCTACTGTTTGAAATCGCCTAAAGTGGAAGCTCCGATCGTACCCCCCAAACAACCACCAAAAATCTCACATAAAACGTAAGATGTAGACCCTCGAGTCTGCTCCAAAACCCAACAAACAAACCAAAATCCATTCACCATGCATCAAGATATAAAATCACAAAGGCATAAGGGTCAAAACGACCCAAAACGCAACCACCGGCATAAATGCCCATAAATTCATAATAAATTCTAAAACATTAATTTTAGCCTAGATTACATGCATCCCTATCAATTTCTACCGTTTACATGCTCTCTATTACAAGGGTTGGGATGCATACCTGTAATGCGCGTTCCAACGATCCTCTGGTCAACTCCGGCGACTACGACCCTCACCGAGGCTCACACGACCACAAGGGCACACCACCCGAGCTCCACATGCCACCACGAGCCATCGCATGCCTCTGTCATCCCACAAGCACACCGAACAGAGGAGGGGGAATGCAAGGAGGAGAGAAACAAGGGAGGGAGAGAGGGAGAGAGGGAGAGGGAGAGACGGGAAGGAGGTGGAGTGAATGGAGGGAGAGGACGAGTGGAGGGGCAGGAAAGGACGGAAGGCGTGCTCAGGACGGAGAGGAAAACGCGTAGAGAAGAAGAAGAGGAGGTGTGGAGGAAGAGTCGTTGGCTGTGCATATAAATGTACGCCTCAAGGTGGTAGTTGCAGGCATGCATGCACAATGAAACCACCAGCCTCCCGCACGAGCCAACAACAGCAGCAAACTCTCTCACCAATCGGTCCACAATGCGGGCCCCACACGGACCCCACACCTAGTGTAGACACCCTAATTTTGCAGAATGGAGATGTGGTGGTTGAGCTCTAACCCTAATTGAATCCATTGAGCCCATTTTAGCCCACTAGGCCCATTAAACCCTAATTGAGCCCACTTTGGCCCGCAAGACCTATTTAGGCCCATTCAACTCATTGTAGGTCCATTTAGTTCATTTGGGCCCATCAAAGTCCACATAGGCCCATTAAGCCCATGGAAGCCCACAATAAACAACTCAGCCCATTCTCATCTCTTTCTCTTCCAACCCAACACCCCACCTTCTCCTCTCTATTTTCGATTTTTTACACTCACTGTTTTACCAACAATTCCTCAACCCATCCCTCTCATCTCACCATTCTTCTTCTCATCAACCACTGAACCCATTTCTCCTAACAGATCTCACCAGCCACTGGGCCAATTCCTCAGGTCAAGCCCCACTGATCCAGCACGAACCAGAGCAGCCAGAGCCACAGGATGAGCCGCCGTGAGCCAGCACCGTCGTTGATCTGTGTCGACGATCAAGGGGGCAGTAGGGAGGCAACAGTTGAGCTTCTGTTGGTCTATTAGGGAGTTGTTCGATTAGTTAGTGAGTTAGTTGGTGGTTTGTTAGGTCTGTTAGGAATGGGTGGTGGTCTGTTACATTGGGTCGCCAGGTTTCTTCAACTATAAAAGGAGGGGTAGAGGCAGAGTTTGAAAGACTTTTGGGATCTAGAAAAAAACTTTTGGGCGAGAGAGAGGTAGAGAGTTGAGAGTGCCAGAGAATTCCAGAGAGAAAGGGAAGCTCGTAGAGAGGAGAGAAGGAGATTCCAGGCACTCCGGCCAGTTGCAGAGCTCTGTCAAGCTAGGTACGCCCCTCTCTAGTCCCATTTAGCTCTAAGCATAGTTGCCTCGGACCTCCTCCTTCTTTCTGGACAATTCCAAGCCATCCAGAGCCTTCCTTTGGTCGGAATTGGTCCCTAGGGCTTACCATCGCCATTTCCCAACAACATAGGTAGGGGGAGTGATCTAGGGCACGACCCTAGCCCCCAAGCCTCCTATCCTTCTCCTCAAGCCTCGTCGGTGCTCTCCCGCTCCTTGGATTGCCTCTCTGACGCCTCCTAAAGCCCGCACGAAGATCGCCGAAGTTACGCCAATCCCGCCGTCGCCGGAGAAGACGACGAAGTCCAGAGAGGAAGCGCGTGTCTCCTACAGCTCCAAGCCCCTCCGAGCTTCCAGAAACACTCCGCAACCTCCCACGAGCACACCGGATTGCTTGGAATCGTGCCACGAGCTCTGGATCACCGTAGCAGCCATGCTCGTTGGAGAGGACATCGTCGACGACTGTCGACGCACGCCTCCGCTCCATTCTCCATCATTCTACTCCAGGAGAAGCGTGGAAGCTCCTTGACGCTCCACGATACCCCCATGATTGCCAGATCTCCGCGCCGCAGCCTCGACAGCCCTCCTTCTTCCCTGACGTCGTCACCGGAGCTCCGTAACGGCGGAGGAGGTGGGAGGACCGTTCCCACCAATAGATCCCCGATCCACTCCGTTGGATCCTCTTCTCTCTCTCCTTTCTTGCTTCCCGTGGGGTAAGATCTGAGATCAAACCACGGGAAGGCTTTGTATGCCCCTTGCAGCGGTCGTCGGCGGCGGAGCTCCGTCGCCGGCGACAGTCGTTTCTTTTTTTCTTTTAAAAAACAAATTAAAAACGTTTTATTTGAATAAAGTTCAGAAACATTGTTTTTCATTCAATCAGATCCTTTCTTCATTACACATAGGTCCTTTTATTACAAATAGGTTCTCCACTCATTTTTCATAAATCATTCGAGTAAAGTTTTCACTGAAAATATTGCATTTTCCCCCCTAAACATTTAAATTAATGTTTTTCAGGCATTAAACTTTAGCAAAAGCCCTCAAGTTTTCTTTTAATGCATTTAATTCAACATTTTTGCATAAAAGACCCTAAGGTTTCCTGAAAGTTTTTTGGATGTACATTTTTCTGTGAAAATTGCACTTTAGCCCTTATAATCTTTTGAAACTTTTCTAGAAGCATGTTTTAGTAGTTAAATTGCATTTAAACCCATGGATTTTATTGAAAACTTCTCTGAAGCAAGTTTTCTCTGGGCAAATTGCATTTTAACCCTCAAACTTTACTGAAACTCTTCTGGATGCTTTATTCTACTGGGCAATTTGTAGTTTAGCCCCTGTACTCCATTGAATTTACCTTGAATGCCTGTTTTCTAGGGTAAAATGACTGTTTTGCCCCTGAAACCTTTCTGAATTATTTTTCTTACATTTTTACCCTTAATTTCCACTAAATTGTTTTAAATGCATGTTTTAGTGGTAAAATTTCATTTTGACCCCCTAGGAAACTTCATTTTGACTAGGATTGCACATATTTGCACATTTGACCCCAGATTTCTTCATAATTGCATAGAATATTTTTTCCTATGTATTTTTGATGATTTGGGCTTCAGAATTTCAGTTTTCCTCAGAATTTGGGTTTTTGCACAAAACCCCCTAGAATTTTCATATTTACACTCACACTTGCATTTTGCACATTTTTTTCACATCTTTCCGCACAAGTTTTCCTACCTTTCCTTCCTTACTTTGCGCATGCTTTCCTAGCTTGTTTCTAGCTCGATTTTCTCGCCGCTTCCTGGATTCTCCTAGTTTTTTCCCCTTTAGATTTGTTTTACTTTTCCATCGTCCGAGGACGTACAGTACAAGGCTTATCAAAGCCGACATTGTCCCAAAATGAGGATTATTTTCCCTTTTTTGATTTTCTTGGATTTTATCCAAATTTTCGCTGATTTACGAGACACATTCCGAGAATTTCTCAATTTTCATGATTTTCCTCATCGCCCAAGGGCGTACAGTAAAGCGGCATTCTCCATGCCTACATTTGACCCTCAGATTAACTTTTCCCTTTGTTTCATTTCTTTACTTTGATTTGGCATGTTTTCAGTCATATTTAGCATGAGCATATAGAATAAGCAAGCATACATCCATAGACCATTAACAATAGGGAAACTTAGAAAGACCGAGTTTTCTCGAACGCATGGGGGTGTCTAACCCCTTCCCCATGCGTAACCAGAATCCTTATCCTTTCTCTGGCCCGCATTCATTTGTGTATTGTCCATTAGGCACGGAGCATACACATACATTCTGCATCTTGTTTGCTTCCCAGTTTTCTTGTGTTTTTTGGTTTTCCTCGTCTTTCCATTAAAAGACTAGGTGGTGACTCCTTTCCTTATCTTTTTTTATCTTCCCTTGGTGTTTTTGGGTCTAGTCTCTTCCTCTAGATACACCATCTTTGCCGTGACCATATCGGGTCTCCTCATGTGTTTCCACGCACTCGGTAGGAGGAGAGTCGTGCAAGGGTTCCACCGGCATGGTCACACCCGGGCTCATACAAGCACAGTGCCACAATGCATAGTGCCAACCACGTACAGGGACACGCAAACAGAAGCCGGCCCACGAGGCCCAAGCCCAAAAAGCATAAATCCACACAACGGGCCTCGAAACAGTAACACCTGTCTAAGAATAAATTCATTAAAATGTAAATAATTACAAAATGAATTTTACAGGTGTTACAATGACGAACTTGAATTGAAACTAAATTCTTTGTTTTCTAAGTTGTCTTAATTGGTTGGTATAAATCAAAATTCAGAAACAAAAATATATTGAAATATTATATCAATGTGTTATCATCGGTATATATCTATAGAATGCAAATGCAAAAGATGTTTACAAAGCAAAATAAAGAAGGTATATACTAAAATCACAAAAAAAAAATCTCCTTAATTTTCATCACCATAGTCAACACTCTCTTCTTCTTCATTTTCTTTATCGTCTTTGCCATGATCTTCTACAAATGTTTCTTCTTCATCCTCAATTTGCCACAATACTAAATTTGGTAGAATTATAGAGACATGATCAAAGTATGGTCTACAACTATCGATTGTGGAGGCTCATAGTCAAGTTGATACAAGTCTTCAAACTCATTATTTGTAACTTCATTGGCCATAGCAATGTAGGCACGTGCTTTGATCTTCATAATACTAAAAGATTCATCTTTGTTCTTCTTTTCTGAAACTTGAGATACATAACAGACTTGATCTGCTTTTGAAGCTAACACAAATGGTTTAAACTCCATAAGTATTTAGTTGGTATAACAACTACAATATCATACCTGAAGTTGTATGTGACTCTCGTCTTAGGGTCATACTAATCATAAAGCAACAATAGCACTTTATTTGCACTAGAGTATTCCAACTCGAGGATCTCTTTTAAGATACCATAATAGTCAATATAGTCTTCTCCATAACATGATATGTTCAGTATAACCCTTGAATTTTGAGTAGTCAATCTCCCATTGTATTCTTGTGTGTGAAATTGAAACCCATTTGCAAAGCAAGCTTCATACGATTTTACTGGAAAAATAGGTGTGACCATGCCAATGAAACTAATAGCTCTCCATCCACGGGGAAAGCGCATAAAGAGTCTCGATAAGATCACAACGAAAATGGTGAATCCGAGGAAGGATACTTGACTTGAAAATACCAAAGAAGAACACAAAGATGGAGAAGGGGAAAAAAAGGGAGTCGCCACCTAATCTTTTTAACGAAAAGATGAGGAAAACCGTATGCATAAAAATGCAAGAGAAGGATGCTAATGGATGAATGAATGCTACGTGCCTAATGGATATGATACAATGGTCATGGCGAGCCAGAGAAAGGGTAAAGACTCCTTTGTGCATGGGGAAGGTGTGAGGGACCCCCATATGCCCAATGAGTTGATCTTTCTCAACTAATCACTCGCTTGTGTCACCAAATGATTATGCATGCTTGCTAAGTCTAAGATGGACGGATGCTTGATGCTATACCAATATAAATGAGATGAATGGGCGGAAAACCATGCAAACTAGTGCTCAGCAGCGCTACATGAGTTCTAGACCAAGGCACCAAAGTGTCAGTCAAAAGAACACCAAGTAGTAAGCATCATTGTCCTATGGATGAATGCGAAAATCGGAAAACACTAAGGAAACCTAGCAAGGCAAACAAAGAAACTAGAGGAAATATGCATGAATGAAAGTAGGAAAACAAACCAAGAGTGGGCACCAGAAAACACAGAAAACCATGTGTTTTAAGCAAGGACATTTAGGTAATAGTAAAATAGATGGAATCATGAAAAATCAAAAGAGAAATCAAAACAGAGTGTGCGAAGGGTGCTCAACAAATTACTTGTTTTGAACTGGGCGACCTGTGCAAGCCATCCACACTAGATATGTGTGTTACCCAGGCGTGCTGGCTAGTTGCACTATTGGGATTCACCTATAGAATTGTAGAACTTCCAGCAAGCTATGTCATTGTACCAAGGATGAATGCAGCAATGGAAACACATGATGTAATGCTTGGAGAGCATGAGGGGATGTAAAGGATCATACCTGGATGCTCAGATACGTGGGTGGTTGTGTGGTTGCTTCTGTCCATCTACCTCACCAAGAATTAGGTTCTGTAAGCGAGCTCCTCTGAAAACTCCATCTAGAGGCTCCGGCGAAACGTTCTAAAGCTTGCAGAGAGCAGTGGTTGAGGAAGGAAGCAAGGATGCTAAATGGATATGAATGTCTGTTGTGTTGGCCCCTCACCATCCTCACCGCACTTCACCGACGTCCACGAGCTCAATCGGCCATCCAAGTGGCAAGGATCTTCCAATGGGCATCTAGGAAGGTTTAGGGAAGAAAGGGAAAGGTGATGAGGTGCCTGGATGGATGCGAGGAGACTTGCAAGTCATCGGCCATCTCTGAGCCCATCGAACCCATCGCCGACAATGTGTGTGTGGTATGGATGCATGGACGTAGGTTCAAACAAAGATAATTCATACACAATGCATGCTGGAAATGCAATGGCAAGGATGAAAATGGGATGAAAAGATCACAGGAAAGGGAGCTTAGCTGTGGGAGCTTGTCTTCCCCAGCAATAGTGATGGCTTCGATTCGAGGTTCGACGACCGATTGCTGAGGCTTGGGGAGGACTAACAAAGGTCGCCAAGTGGGAGTGATGACAAGTTACTTTAAACGGTTAGCGGGAGTTTGATGGGTGCTCGGGTGTATTAGCCAACCGACGAGGACGTTGCTCACCTGAGGATGTGGCTGGGCTTCAACTCAGGGGCTCGGGGTAACAATGTTGGCCTGAGGAGGAAGGTCAGTGACTGAGGAGGGAGTGTTTGGATAGTGTGGTACTCGTGGGTGTCTGGGTTGTTGTTGGATGGTTGGAGATGGCAATTTAGTTGGCCAAAAGGTGGCTGGAGGGCTCAAACAGTTGAGTGTGTGTGGGGGTTGACTAAGAATGTTGTAAAGGATGCTCTAACATGTAAGGGACACAATGCAGTCAAGACAAGGCCATGAAGTGGTTATGTTTATGGGGGATGGCGGGAATGGTGTTGGGAGGTTGCTAGAAAATGGGTTTAATGGTCGGAGGTGGGCTAGAGGTGTGCTCTTGGCCAAAGGGAGGGGAACAAGGAGAGTGCCTAGAGACACTGGAGGAGCCCACTAGAGAGAGAGCTACATGAGCTCAGGTGAGGCTTTATAGAGGGAAGAAGGGAAGAAGGGAAGAATGTCATTGGATTGGAAAAGGTCGTTAAGGGTGGATAGTTTAGATTAAACCAAAGGGACTTGATGGGGTTTTGAGTAGAGGAGGGGTATGATGGTCCAGAAGACTCAGGGAGCACGCTCAGATCCATGCTACTCAATGAGAGGAGGCAAACTAATGGTCCACCAAGCGAAAAGACTAGGCAGTCCCTCAGCAAATTAACTACTGACCTAGGGCACTGCACCACCTATCCACGCTCCCAACCTGTGCCACTGATCCGCATCCCTTGACCACATCAGTCAAATACACCTAGGTCAGGTTACGACTTTTAGCTGGATTCTGAGCCTGTTCCTTGATTACTAAGCCATCAAATGGGCTTGGGCTTGTGGTTAAGTGGAGGCTCATGGTGTTGGGCTTGATCTTGGGGTTTTAGGATTGGTTTTGGAGTGGTTTTGGAGTATGAAACTAGCTCTAATGTGGGAAAATGCCTTGTTGCCACCAATGCGCTCTTCTAGAGAATTTTGTCAGTGAGTGGCTGCCAAGGTGGAGAGTCTACAATAGGACCATAAGCTAAGTCCTTTAAGAACTTTTGCATAGGACTAGGTTTATGTTGGTTTACATGACTTCTAAACTACTTAGGAAATATCTTCCTGAATACGTCTATGTAACATCCTAAAATTCATTTACGCTTTTAACTATTCAGAATTAATGAATTTAGAATATGGACAGGTGTTACTGGCTTGTAGGCTTTATGCATAGTATTTGGGCCCTAATTTCTATTCTAGCCACTGAAATTAACTAGAGGCGTAAATTCCTGGCACAATTACCTAGCACACCTCCCTGGTGCACTCTTCTAGCATAATAAGGTGACGCAATTGATTTATTTCAGTTAATTCAGTTACGACTATTTCTGTAGTTGTGGCCCTATGTAGTGTCTTTCTTGATTTGCCTATAGTGGTTTAGTTGAGTTGTGAGTTGTGGAGTGATTGGCAACATATGTAAGCCCTTTTTCATTTGAGGATTGGGTGGCCTGATGGAGTGGGTGAACATGCATGCAAGCAGGTGGCTACAAAAGAAGAACGAGACGTCCTCCGTAAGCCAACCTCCACTGTCTTCCTCTCTAAGCCACCATCTCTCTCTTCCTTATGAAGCCAACTCTCCTTTTCTTCTTATTCTCCTCCTTCCTTGACCTTTCTTCTTCTTCTCCTCCTCTTCCTAAGAATTCAGACATAAAAGAGAGAGAGAGAGAGAGAGTAATAGAGAGAGAGAGAGAAGGGTGATTGCCAAAGGAGCCCTACGCCTATGTCGAGGTGTGCCTGGCTCCAGGACGTTGTCGAAGTGGCAGTCGTGATCTCCAGAGTTCGTAGGGAGGTGGCCGATGCTAGAGAAGATAGTTACAGTATACTATCTTGAAGGTCCACACTCCACAACCTTGCTCTGTTTCTTGTAAAATTTATATGATTATGTTCCTTGTGTATTTCTGAGCATGATGGAAATGATTTTGTGATTTTTTATTGAGTATGTAATTTTTAATCTCATAAATTTCAAAATGATTGATAGTATTCATCTATGGCCTTTTTAAGTGATTTCTCAAGTTATACAACATGAAATCTTGTGTTTTTGGTGGCAAATGAAAGTTTATATGATTTCCTTCAATTTGGTATATAATTTGCTAAGTTTGGTTAGGTACATGAGAAGATTGGATTTTTAGTTCGAATGGACTGTAAGCTCTATGTTTTCAAGCATGGAATTTTAGCTTGGGGCACAAATACAAAGTGCAAATACTAGGCGCACATAGCTAGCACATATACCAGGTGTAATTTAGCCTAACAGCATAGTAGACTGGTTCTGGTATTTTGAGTGTTGTTTTGGGTAGTTTATATATAAATAACCCTACTAAATGGCATTTTAATGTTACAAATAATTTGGTGATTTATAAATGGTTTTAACAATAAATTTCAAAGCTAATGTGTTAGTGCTTTAAAAAGAGCTTTCTGTGGTTTTCTAGTTTAGTGGACCAAGAAGTCGACAGGTTGCGCTATCTGGACCAGAGGGTCTAACGACATTCTTGAGTGGTCGGGCGCATCACATAGGTTGAGGTCAGAGACCAAGAGGTCGTAGGCAAGTGTTCGTTGGATTTCGGAAGTATGAAACTCCTGGATTGTCATTCACAAGACAAAGGCTAAAGTTCATGGGTTGAGGTACCATCTGAACTTGGAAATATGAGACTCCGATTGCTCTGGGTACTAAGACTCAAGGTACCGCCTGTACCTAGTAGTATTGTGGCAGTGAGAAAGGGAGGTATGAGACTCCTAAGTAGTTTAACGTGATACCCCAGATGCTACGGGTACCAAGTTTTGGTAGGTGCTGGTAGAACCTTAGAGTAGAGTTCAAGCATCGAGTTAGGATGCCAAGAGGGCTTACCATGTGGTTTGTCCCTTAGGTAGAGGAACAACTCACTTGAGACTAGGGTGAGTAGACTTTCTAGATGTGAGATTAGCCTTTTAAGGGTTCCTCAGGTAAAGGAATGCTGAGATAGACAAACTCCTCCACAGGATGGTTGTCTGTGGCAATGCAGACCCCAAGGTGGCCATAGGCAGCGTTTGGTACATTGGAATGGAGACTGGAATGGAATGAGAGAATTCCATTCCGATGTTTGGTACAAAAAAATTGTTGGAATTGGTATGGAAATGAAATTCCTTTGGGAATCAAATTCCCATTGAACATGGGAATTTCATTCCTTCCCGAGAGATAAGGAATTTGATTCCCATTCCATTGGGAATCATCCTAAAAACGTCATGTGTCCTCTTCTACGGTCATTCCTCCTTCTCCACAGCCATCCCTCCTCCTTTGTGGTGTGTTCTCGACATTTGTCACCCTCCGACGACGACGACGCCCTCCCTCCTCCTCTACGGCCTTCTCTCCTCCACAACCACCCATTTTTTGTATTTTTTTGCTTTTTCGTCTTCCTTTCCTCTCTTTTTTTTTTGTGTATGTATTTTTTTACAAAGAATATTGATATTTTTTATTATGTTCTTTTCCTACAAATAATTTTTATTCTACCAAGAATATTCTGTTAATGCTAATTTAGAAAGGATTATCTATGTTAATGCAAATTTAGAAAAGATTATTTATATTAATACTTTTATGTGTATGTGTATATTGTAGTGTGCATGGGAAAAAATTATTTTAATTTTTTTTCCCAAATTGACAAGATATTTTTGTTAATATGTAGTTATTAATCTCCCAAATTTTATATTTCCATTTCAATTCTGTTCTTACATAATAAATATTGGAAAGGAATTGTCTGTCAATTCCATTCTGTAATTCCATTACATACCAAACACAGGAATGGAATAAATTTATTCCATTCCATTCCAGAGTTCATTCCATTCCTATCTATTTTCATTCCAATGTTCCAAACACAGTATTAGTGGTCTACTTGTAGCCAGAGTTGGTTACTTGGTGTCAAGCAACTCGACTCCTTGTGTGGTTTTGGTTTTCCTTTGCATATTTCCACAAGTTTTGGCCAATGGGGCCGATTTTGTTATATGGATGGTTTTAGTGATTTTGGAAGAAATGAAAATAGTTTTGAAAACTATTTTAAAGACCAATGAGGTTTTACATCTCTAGTTTTGTATGGTTTCTCATGGTTTTTTTTTGTGGAGTGTATACTGGGTGACATTCGAGTCACTCACGCGTGTTTTTTGGTGTTTTCAATTGCAGGTGCTAATGGTTAGCAACACTACAGGTATTAATGCATTTAGCAAGGAGTCACTAATCACACACTACAGGTTCCTAATAGTCTAGATGTCCTTAGATAGCCTTTAAATATTCTGTAAAATTAAGCATTTAATTATGTTTAATTTTAATTGGGCTATTGGATTTGGTGGTAATTGCTCATTAGAGCTTAGATTCACTAGTTGCACTAGCCTAGGGTATCCGATTGTGGTGACCTCATAGGATTGCATGTCATAATTGTGTCTACACCTATCAGTTTTGTCATGTTTTCTAGGTGCTTGTTTGCTGATTGTGGTGCAGGTATTCTTTCTTTTCCTGCAAAATGTCTTGCCACGGCCGAGGTAAAGGCAAGGTCCCTGCCAAGGAGAGGGGATGGTAGAGTATGAAGGTCGAGCTATAGAGTCTAGTGTAGGGGATCTCCCACGCATTTAGCAAGGAAGGTTCCAGTGGATCGTCGAGGAAGGTTCCAGTGGATCGTCGAGGAATCCATGGCAATACCAACTGAGTAAGCTCTATGCTCCAACATTCAAGAGCAAGGTTGGGCACAAGGAGAGCAAGGCATGGCTAAAAAAGATTGTAAAGATATTGGAATGGCATGCCTAGAGGAGTATTGGATACGTTTGGCCACCTATCTGCTAGAAGCTAAGGCAGATTAGTGGTGCAGAGCTATGAGATGGATGAAGTTTCTGGATACTCTAACGTTCAAGGTCAAGTGGAAAGATTTTAAGATGGCCTTCTATGAGAAGTACTTTCCAAGTCACATATAGGACAAACTCGACCAAGAATTACAATACCTGCAACAAGGCAACATGATGGTCAGCGAATACAAAGCTTCATTTACCCATCTAAAACGTTTTCCCAAGCTTTTGACTTTGAGGAGTGACGAGCAAAAAAGCTTTTGGAGGGCCTTTAATTATGATTGACATTGAAAGTGATGGTGTGTCGATGCCAAACAGTTGCAGAGATGGTTGAGATGGCTTCTCGATTTGATGTCAAATAGAAGAAATTTATGGAAGATTGTCCCAAAGGGAAGTTTAAGTCGTCCTTTGCTTCATAGTTCTCTTTCTCGGGTATGCCAAGCTCTAGTGGTTCTGGTAGCTCTAGGAAGAGAAGGAAAGAGAATGGTGGGGGTTTTTCTAGTGATCAGCATAGTTTTGTTGGCTCTAGTCAGCCAAGCACCAATGGCCCCAGTTAGACAGGTTCCCGTGATCATGGAGACAGATATTGCTACCTAAGTGGCTAGGCGGGCCATTTCGCGGCAAGTTGTCCTCTTTCATAGCAAGCACCAGGAAAAGCGGTGTGTTACAATTGTAGAAAGCAAGGGCGTATTTAGAGATCTTGCCTTGATCCTCCCAAGACAGTAGGGAGTACACTACAACAACTAACTCGGGGGCCTATCCTCCCAGCGGTGTCAACTAGACGTTGGACCTTAAGGGGATGTTGTGGAGGGTAAGGACCCGTAGTTCTGTGATAGGTAACCCTCCTTGTATTATTTGTAATATCCTCTACATTATGGACTGTTGTTTAATCGAAAATGTTGTTTTGCTGATGTGTGTTTGGCCATTAGGTTCTTTTCTTGTGGTGGGCCAGATGGCCAAAGGTACTGTTCAACTCAGGGTGTACTTTCTCTTATATCTCTGAGTCATTTGCGACAGAGATGGAAGATAAATCAGCAAGGTTGACCTTTCATCTCAACATAGTGACATCGCTAGGAGAGCACAGCTTAGCCTAAAAATATCTATAGTTTGTCAGCCTCGAGCTAAATGATAGGGAGTTCGATGCCAATATTATTATCTTGGACATGCAAGAGTACGATGTGATACTTCACATGGACTGGCTAGCCCATCAGTCTGCTTTGATAAATTGTGTTCGCAAGAGGGTATATTTTGGTTCCACTGACGATGATTCATTCTTTGTGCAATGTGTGTGCTAAGGTGAGCCAAAACTTGTTATTTCAGCAATAAAAGCTTACAAGTCATTAGTCAAGGATTGTGTGGGGTATTTAGCCAATGTGGTTACCTCCACATCTCCTAAGTTGGGAATTCACAACATTTCTATGGTGTATAAATATCTCAATATTTTTCCTGACGAGTTGCCTGACATGCCACCTCACAAGAAGATAGAGTTCTCGATCGAATTGGTCCTTGGAGCTGGTGCAATTTTGGAGCCTTCATATTGCATGGCACTAGTAGAATTGCAAGAGCTCAAGTCATAATTGCAAGAGTTGTTGAACAAGGGTTTCATCAGGCCAAGCGTGTCTCCGTGGGGAGTGGCCATCTTTTTGTTTCATAAGAAGGATGGTTCACTTCGCTTGTGCGTAAATTATTGGATGTTGAACCAAATAACAATAAAGAACAACTACCCTTTTCCATGCATTAATGACCTATTCAACCAGTTGTAGTTTGCTTCAATATTCTCGAAGATTGATCTAAGGTCTGAATATCATCAATTGAGGATCCATGACTCAGACTTTCAGAAGACTACTTTCCAAATGTAGTATGGCCACTATGAGTTTATGGTTATGCCTTACGACTTAACCAAAGCCCTTGCCACGTTCATGGACCTAATGAATAGGGTATTCAAACCAATTTTGGAGCAATGCGTGGTAGTGTTTATTGATAATGTTCTGGTTTACTCCCCAGATATGGAGACTCATGCCTTGCATTTGAGGATAGGATTGGATACTTTGAGGTAGCATTAGTTGTACATCAAATTCTCTTTGTGTGAATTTTGACTATGTGAGGTCATGTTCCTTGATCATCTTATTTCAGGAGAAGGCATCAAAGTAAATCTTACTAAGGTAGAGGCAGTGAATAGCTAGGTGAGGCTCAAGACAGTATGGAGATTAGGAGTTTCTTGGACTCGGTGGGCTACCATAGGAGGTTCATCAAGGACTTCTCCTCAATAACTGTGCCATTGATGGAGCTCACACTGAAGGGAGTTCTATTCTTTTAGGACCACAATTGTGAAGCAAGCTTCAACGAGTTAAAGGCTCATCTGATCTTAGCTCCCGTTTTCACTCTACCTTCTAGAAGTGGTGGCTTCATAGTGCATAGTGATACCAATGGAATGTTCTCATGCAGCTTGGCAACATCATAGCCTATACGTCCCATCACAAGAAAAACTACCCTACCCATGATTTGGAAATTGCTACTATGGTGTTCATGCTCAAGCAATGGCAACATTACTTGTATGAAAAGCAGTTTGAGGTCTACACTGACCATCAGAGTCTAAAGTAGATATTCACTCAAAAGGACCTCAACATGAAACAATGTAGACGGGTGGAGTATCTGAAAAACTACAATTTTAGCTTGTCCTACAACCTCGAGAAAGCCAACATGGTTGCCGACACTCTGAGTTGCTGTACACACATGATGGTGAGTCTAATGGTAAGAGAATGGACTATGTTGGAGGATTTGGCAGGCTTCAGGCCTAACAAACTAGCTCAGGGAACAATTGGCGCTTGGGTGGCCAACATATCTGTCTGCTCTAAGCTAATAGAGGTTATTATTGTTTATCAGCAGACGAACCCCTTTGTTCAGGGCACTTTCGAGACGTTGAAGGCTAAGGGGAGCCTCATTTTTCTGTGGGAGTATGTGGAGAACTGAGATGTGATCATCAATTGTACATTCCCCAACATGAAAAAGCCAGGCAAAGGTTACTAGGTGTAACTCATCAGTCCAAGTACACCATCCACCCTAGGAGTACCAAGATGTACTAAGACATAAAAAGGAGTTTCTAGTGACCTAGCATAAAGAAGGATACTGTTGACCACCTGGCAAGTACATGACCTACCAACTGGTCAAAGCAGAACATCAAAAACCAAGTGGAACCTTGTAGCCACTGGACATTCCTATATGGAAATAGGAACACATTTCCATAGACTTCGTGAATAGGTTGTCGCATACCAGTAGAAAGAACGACACCGTGTAGGTAATCATGGATCGATTAACCAAGTCAACACATTTCTTTACTATTCGGGTGAAACTTCTGATGTACCGATTGGTAGAGTTATACATGTTGGAAATTACTTGGTTGCATGATGTTCCCGTATCTATCATGTCTAATAGAGATACAAGGTTCACTTCGAGGTTTTGGAGGACCCTGCAAGTGGCTTTTGGCATGATGCTTAATTTTAGTACAACATTTCATCCTCAATCAGATAGTCAAACAAAGAGGACCATCCAAACATTAGAAAATATGTTGAGAGTGTGCGCCTTAGACCTATAAAGGAGCTAGGAAGAACACCTACCATTGGCAGAGTTCGCCTACAATAACAGTTATCATTCTAGCATTGTGATGGTGCCATTTAAGGCACTGTACAGCAGGTTGTGCAAATCCCCTATTTGCTAGAGTGACGTAGGCAAATGACAACTCCTTGTACTAGAGATCATGAAACTATATGCAGACCGAGTAGACTTGATTCACAAAGACTGATAGCTACACAGAGTTAGAAAAAGAGTTACATCGACCAGAGGCAAAGACCGTTGGAATTCTAGTGGAAGATTACGTGTTTCTGAGAGTGTTGCCGACTAAAGGTGTGACAAGGTTTAGGAAGCGTGGGAAATTGAATCCCCGATACATTGGCCCATATCAGATCACATGGAGGGTTGGCAAAGTTGCATATCGACTAGACCTACCATTAGAGTTGTCATCAATCTATGATGTTTTCCATGTCTCCATGCTTATGAAGTGCCTAACTGATACATCACATGTGATCACAATTCAACCAGAGGTACTTCAACAAAATTTGTCTTTTATGGAGGATGTTGGGCAGATTATCAATTAAAAGAAACAAGTGCTGCGGAACAAAGTGATTCTACTTGTTCTAGTGAGATGACAACATCATAGTGCTAAGGAGGCCACTTGGGAATATGAAAATGCAATGTTGGCCCAGTATCCTTATCTTTTCACCTACTAATGATTTCAGGAGCAAAATCCTTTTGTAAGGTGGGTAGGATGTAAAACCTTAAAATTCATTTACACTTGTAACTATCCAGAATTAATGATT
The DNA here is from genome assembly GCA_024699735.1 of Posidonia australis. Classification (NCBI taxonomy): domain Eukaryota; kingdom Viridiplantae; phylum Streptophyta; class Magnoliopsida; order Alismatales; family Posidoniaceae; genus Posidonia; species Posidonia australis. The sequence goes on from JAMKQA010022676.1 coordinate 16,679, forward strand.
TTTGAATATGGATGAGTGTTACTACCTTGCAATCTTTATTTGTGGGCTTTGTGCATACTATTTGGGCCCTGATTTCTGTTTTGGCCATTGAAATTAACTGGAGGTACAAATCTCTAATGCAATTACCTATCGCACTCTTCTAGAGTAATTAGGTGATGCAATTGATTTATTTCAATTAATTCAGTTATGGCTGTTTCTATTGTTGTGGCCTTGTGTGGGGACTTTCCAAATTTGCCTGTGGTGATTTAGTTGAGTTGTGTGTTGTGGAGTGGTTGGCAGCATACGTAAGCCCATTTTTGTTTGAGGATTGGGTGGCCTGATGGAGTAGGCGAACATGCATGCAAGCAAGTGGCTATAAAAAGAGAACAAGACGTCCTCCATAAGCCAACCTCCGTTGTCTACCTCCATAAGCCACGAGTTTTCTTATAATATCTAGGGTCGACCACAGGATTGTATCCAGAAGTCCAAAGATGATATAACATTGTAATTAAGAATTTGTTGTGTAATCTGCATAAGCTGGGACTTAATATTATTTGGGACCTTGATGAATGTGTGTTTATTTCTCTGGTTTGGTATGCGGTGTCTCTCTAGCACTGTTCAAAATAGGTCAGGCACATTGTATAATTGAGTACAGTGGGCATGAGGATCCGACAGACCTTCTTAGCAGATACTATAAGCACGGATGCTCAGCACATATTACTGACGTAAATTGTTGGCATGTTGCCCATATACAGTAAACCACAATAGAAAAATAGTGAATGTCGCCTGACATTGTTGACCTGTCATCTGCGTCGATGTTGTCGCCTGACACACCGCTCCGTCCACCATGCTAGTGCCACCTTGCCTACAGTGCTGCAAGAAAATCTAGAGGTTGTCAGTGGCGGGAGGGCACTATAAAAGGCTAAGACCTCCTCCCCTTCATGGCATCGAATGGCAGAGGGAGAGAGAGAGGTACAGAGCAGAGGGAGAAGAGAGGTGAAGTGAGAAAGAGAGAGATTGCGCTAGAGGAGGAGGAGCACTGTTGGAGGTCCTCGTCGCCTAGAGTTCACTAGAGTGAAGCTTGCCGAAGATTTTACGCCGCTAGAGGTGCAAGCCATCAGGGAGATTCATCAAGAACGAAGCTCGTCAGAGAAACACATTGGATAAGAAGTATCGCCAACGGACCCTACTGTGTACGCATTCTCCTATTATTTTTCTCCCTAAAATCATGCCTGAAAGTATTAGATTGAGTAGTTTAGCATGTCCTGGTAATTTGAGGATAAGCATGTGAATTCCTAAGGATTTTACATCGATTCTCAATAGCCTGAGTTTCTCTCTAGTTTTTCTGCAAAAACTCTCGCGCGACTGGCAGGCGAGGCCTACCAGCATGACTTTGTAGCGCTACATGGTTGTGGAAAGTTTAGGCATAGAAATGCCACGCAAGCATCCTACACAAGTAGCCAACGTGGAATGCAGAATTTTCCTGTTTTACAATCTTTTAGTGGTACCATGATAAATTCCTATAAATAATTAGGAAATACATGAAGGATGCATATGTGATAAAGAGGAATAATTGTGTGAAAATAAATGATTAAATGGCTCTTAATAATGATTAAGTCTTGAAATCGTTTTCAAAAGAGATGCATGTGTTTTAGAAAAGATTTCTTGAGAATTGTAAGAATCACGTAGGGTAGTCGTACCGACAAGGGGTAGTGAGACCTCTTAGTAGTCAGGGATGTATCCTTAGGCTGTGGTTGTCGAGTTTGGTCCATGGAGTGAGCTTTGCAACTATGAGTTGTCGTACTACAGGACCAGGGGTAATGGTAGACCAGGACTACCCTTAGTACCAATGTTGGTCAGGTCTGGGATTGGAGTCCCCAGGTGATCAGGCACCCACGAACGTCATGAGAACGCATCCTGTGCGTGTTACCTATGTGATACTGTGAGGCTACGACCGAGGCAGTTGAACTCCTACATAGGGTGGTTCACCACGGTAGTGCAGTAGGGTTGAGGTTGGAACCTCGTCGACTACTTGTAGCTAGGTCGATCACCTGTGGCCAAGGTGATATGATAGGTTTTGTTGGACATTATGTGTGTGGTTTTGAGGTAGAATTGAGCTATAGTTTGACTTGTGGTTTTAGCTAGATTCTAGTAGTGTTGCAACCTAGGCTTTTAGCTAATTTTCAACCATGGTTTGGTGGAGTTTTGAGCTGAGGTATGACTTGTGTTTTGGGCTAAAGTCTGGTCAAAGATATGCTCCTTAAGATGCATGAAAAGTGATTTTTGTGAAGATGCATGGAATTTCCAAAGAAATGATAAGAATGTTTTGAAAAGAGCATGTTTTAAAGAAAATGGATTTCCCCAGATTTTTGATGGATTTGTTTGATACCAATGTTTTCACCTTATCCTTATAGATCTTTAGAGCCTTTCGATTTTGGTTTTGGGGCACGTACTAGGTGACGATAGTGTCACTCATGCATGATTTTGTTGTATTTTGTTCCAAGTGCATAGTGAAGTGCATGTCCAGTTCTAGTGCAAATTACAGAGCTACTAAGCTGCACATGGGTTTTGAGTAGTTGTTTGAATTATATGTTTACTAATATTAGTTAATTTAGTTGTAATTAAATATTTGGGTAGTTGGTGCTATTGTGTAGTGCACGAGGCGTTACAAAGTGGTATCAAATCCTAGGTTCACTAAGTGCACCAACATAGAGTGTCCAACATTATTGCTTCATTAGAACTGCACAATAGCACGAACATGCACCTGATTTGTTTGACTTATGGTAGCAGCAAGATACCGCCTAGAAAACGAGGCAGAGGTAGGACATCCACAGCGAGTTTTAGCAAAGAGCAAGATAGCATTTGGGGAGGTATATGGTAGGAGTTGAGCCACATGATGTAGGGTTTCACCCAGACCTTCAACAAAAGCAATACAGATGGGACCAAGGTAGACCAGTAGCTCAAATAATTTCGTCGACTGAACACATCGACTTTTAACGGTCAAGGCCAGCCTGAAGAGTGTGAGGCGTGATTGCTAGAAGTGGAGAAGATTCCTAGAGGGCATGAAGTTACCACCTGCGAAATAGGTCAGTCTAGCTACATTCCAGTTCAAGGATGACGTTGATAAGTGGTGGAGAGCCACACATCACATGAAATTCCCAAACTCTGACCTCTTGATGATCTCTTGAAAGAACTTCCAGGATGCCTTCTACAAAAAGTACTTCCCAGAATATGAGAGGATAGATTGGATAGGGAATTCCAAAATCTAAAACAAGGTAGCATGTCGGTGGTCGAGTAGGAGGTGACCATCATCCATCTGGAGCAGTTCTCATAGAAATTTGATTTAGAAAAGTGCATGGCAAAGAAATTCGTGGAAGGACTGACTCCAACACTTAGATCTAAGGTTCTTGACTACCGGTGTTCAACCCTGGTGGAAGCAGTGGAACTAGCAGCTCAATATGAGGAAGACCGCAAGTTGTTCCTTGAGGACCATTCCAAAGGCAAGGGAAAGATGTTTACTCCGTGGTCTTCTACTTCTGGGATGCAAAGCTTTAGGAGTTTTTGAAGCTCTGGGAAAAAAAAGAAAGAGGTGTTTAGAGTCAGTTGTTGGGGAAGGATGCAGCTTTTCTAGGGGAGGCAACACTGGATACAGTCAGGTTGGCTCAAGTAATGGCATGGGGGAAAGAAGATCTTGCTTTGTCTGTAACCGCACAGGGCATGTAGCAACACAATGTTATCATCGACAGCGAAATCCAGAGAAGATGGTGTGCTACAACCGTGGAAAGACCGAGCATATTTAGTAGAGTTGCCCTGATCCTCTGAAGCCAGTTGGAGACACACCCCATCAACCAACCAAGAGCTGAGTATTCTCTATCACTGCTCCTGATGCTAGTTCCTCAAGAAACGTTGTAGAGGGTAAGGAGTAGTCATGAGTTATGTAGTGTGATCTTTTATCTACTATGTAGTCATGTATCCAGCATAGATCCTTATAATAATTATGGATTGTCATTGTGATTGTGACTGTGCCCCCGCTCGAAGAGGTAAGGAGGCCACAGCCATGCCAAGATGGCGAAGGCGTGAGATGGGACGAGAGGGAGAGAAATGGAGCCGTCACCTAGTCTTTTAAGGGAAAGACGAGGAAAACCACAAACAATTCACTAACAGTGAATGAATGAGATGCAAACATGAAGGCCAGATGTCTACTAACCAGAGGATGGGTAAGGATTCCTATTATGCACGGAGAAGGTGTTAGGCACCCCCGTACGCCCGAGAAACTCGGTCTTTCTAGTCTAATTCGCTTGCTAGAGGCTGAAGGAATGTTTTTTATGCCTAGATTGTGCTCTAATCATACTGATGTGAGTGCCAAGACAAGTCTGGATGGATGTATGAGAGTGTACGCGAAAACTGCAAAGAAATCCTCACGAATTGACAAAATCGCAAAAAATCACATGAAATGACGATGTTTTTGTAATGAACGCCCCTAAAAACCAAGTTGATGTCAAAAGGATAAAAAGTCAAGTCAACCCGTGTTCTTGGAATCATGGAAAAAGTCGTGAAAATCAAAAAGGAGAAAAAATAATCTGTGATGGGGTCAAATGTCGGCCCTCAGGCTTGTTAATGTACGCCCTCGGGCGATGAAATCCAAATCGAATCGGGAAAATATGAAAACTTGGAATAAAGATAGTCAAATCGAATATCAAATGAAGGAACATGAAGGCAGACGAGAGAAAAACCACGGAAGAATGCATGAAATGCAGACTTATCTAAAAAGGAGGGACTAAAGTGCAAATACAGCAAAAATATGAAAAAATGCATGGAAATGTACCTAAATGGTTAAAATTCACTAAGGAATGCTGTAGACTAAGGTTATGCATGACTAGGTGCAATAACAGACACACATGTGCATGAATTGATGACATAGGGGCAATTTGGTCATTTTAGTGGTCAAATGTGATGAATACATGCATGGGGACGATGCATCGTCTGAGGAATGCCCAAAATGTATGAAAAAATGTCAAGAAAGAAGAAAACATGCAAAAGAAAAGGTCATGAAACAATAGAATAATGTAAAAACAATAAAGGATAAGTACAGGGACTAAAACGTAAAATTCACAAAAAGGATGAAATTCTGGATTAAAAGTCATTCAGAAACTTCTGCCCTAGTGTACAGTTGATGGATCAAAGGAAAACATGACACTGGGATGCAAGAATTACATTCAGATAATTTCCTGAAAACTCAGGGTCTAATTTGCAAAATTCCATAAAGAAAACGTTATGATCAAAAAAGTGTTTAAATAGGTTTGTTTGGATGCCAGGATGTAAAATTTATTGAAAATATGCTATGTGATGTAACATGAGTAAAAAGTATATTTTTGTAATTTCATGAAAACCTAGGGTCTATTGTGCAAAATTCCCACATAGGGTGTAAATCAGACAAAAATATGTAATCAAATGTTCATTTACATTGAAAACAGGGTTTTTTGATGGAAACCTTATTCAAATGGTGATTTTATATGTACATGTGATCAATTAATATGAAATATGTGAGAAATGTGATTTAAAAATGTAATAAAAACTTTCATTAATGATTTTAAAAAAAATTCAGGGACTCAGATGTAAATTTTCCTGTTCAGAAACAGTATTGGTTAAGTTCAGGGACTGATTTGCAAAATTTTGAGACCAAAATGTGATAAAAATCAAGTTTTTTACATTCTCAGTGTAATTGTGGATATTTATAAGGTTTAAAATGCAAATTGTACAAAGAATCCCTTTTCAAAAACTCTAGGGGCCAAAATGCAAAAGTACAGGACTTAAATGCAAAGAAAACATGACTCAGGGGTATAACTGTGATAAAACATGCATGAATAGGACTAAAATGTAATTAAAACTTTAATAGGGCAAACTGTGCAATATTCACAATGTAATTTTTTAAAATATGCAAAGTGAGGGGTCATTAAGTAAATTTTCAGGACTAATTTGCAAAGTAAACATGAATATAGAGGTCTTACTGTGACGAAATAAAAATATATGAGACTAAAAAGAAAATTAACATTTAAACAGGAGAAAACATGCAATATTTACACAAATAATAAACAATGAAACTTATTTAAATTTCTAGGGGCTTAAACATAAAATCATAGGACCTAAGTGTAATAAAAAAGGACTTCAAAGTAATAAAAAAGGACCTGGATGTAAGAAAGGACCTAACAGTAATGAAGAATGACCTGAATGCAATAAAAAAGGACCTGAAAGTAATTATATGGACCTAAAAGTAATTAAAATGAGGACCTAAATGTAATTATTAAAAACTTAAAATAAAATAATAATAATAACCTAAATCTCTTCTATTTGAAGATCGCTGGCGCATCGCCAGCGACCCCTCGCCTGCGCCAACTCCAGCGAGCTCCTGGCGACGACGTAGCTGCTGGAAGGCATTGGCGGTGGTCGGGGAAGCAAGGGGGAGCCACGGCAAGCTCCCCCGCGGCGGTGGGCTGCACTGGGGAGGCCTGAGAGACCTCCCCCACCTCGGGCTCCAGCGAGTGGCGTAGGGACTACAACGGCGACTTGACAGCGGTGTTAAGCGGCGATGAGCGACATCCAAGGGCTGGGGAAGCTCTGGGGAAGTGCTTGGAGGGTTCCAGTGGGTTCACCGGAGGCTGGGGTGGTCTGACAAGCACTCCCCACCTCGCGCTCCGGCGATGGGTGTAGCGGCGACGACGGCGGTCTTCCGGTGGCTAGAGCGATGTCTGGTCTGCACGGGGAGATTCGTGGTGATGTGGTGGAGCCCCTGAGCGTGGCCACTAGAGGCGAGGACCTCTAGAGGCTTCCAGCGACTACGCGGCGGCGATCACCGGCGCAGTGCAGCGGCGAGGTTGCAGAGTTGACGGCGATTCTTCCCCTGGCCATGGGAGGCCAAAGAAACCTCCCTTGAGCGTCGTGGCCCTAGAGAGGAGGAGGAGGAAGAGAGGGGGAAGGCCCGTGGGGCCTTGCCAAAGTTTCGGAGACCCGAGGCCTCGCCAGTGGTGGTGAACCCACCACCGAAGGCAAGGGGAGGAGGCACAGAGCGGCGGTTTCTGGCAATGTGCGGCCTAGAAAGCTACATAAGGGCTGCATGGAGCTAATGCAATCGATCTAGAATTAAGCAAAAAAGGAGAATTACCTGGATGGAAGTTCCGGTTGTCTCCTGGCGACGGCGACGGTGACGGTGCTCCGGCAGACTACTCTGACTACAGTGGTTCAAGGGATCTCCAAGGCTGCAAACGGGTTTAAAGAAGAAATCTGAAGGTGGGGAAAATGGATTAGGTGGTCTGAGTGCTCTCATCGGGGTGTTCTCAGGTTTTCTTGTCTCTGACGATCTCTTTGTTTTTTGGTTTTAATTAAGAGTTTTTTTAGTTTAATTAGGTTTCTTTTGTTTTAATTGGATTAAAGTGGTTTAAAAATGGATTTTATTTGGTTTTGACTTTAATCAGTGTTTTCACTTAATTAATTTGGATTTTAAACATTTTTAAGTGGATTTTGCTTGATTTTGATTTTGATTTTAATTAGGGTTTTCACTTGATTTTTGGATTTTAAGTGTTTTAGGTGAATTTTTGTTAATTTGGTTTTTAATTAGGGTTTTAATTAATTAATTAGAATTTTAAGTGGATTTAGGTGAATTTTGTTTATTATGGTTTTAGTTAGTGATTTTTGCTTGGATTAAGTTAATGTGGGCTTGTGTGGGCCTACTGGGTTTGTGTGGGCCTAGAGTGGGACTAGTGAGCTTGAGTGGGTCTAGTGGGCTTGTATGGGCCTAATGTGGGCCTAATGGGCTTGTGTGGGCGTAATGGGCTTGTGTGAGCCTAAGTGGGCTTAAGGTTCTATGGAGTTACGGTTTAGGAGTGATGGTTGCAACCAGAGCATCTTCCAGAGGAGCCTGCCACCAAGTGACTGCAAAATCAGGGTGTCTACAAATGCCCTTCCCTGAGCGAGGTCGAGGGACGAATGGAACCGAGACCGATGCTCATGGTTGACAAGACACCCCGCTTGAGTCCGTGGGAGAATGGTATTTGTTGTGGGGTCGTGAGCCACTTATTCGGCCGATGCACCGAAAAGTCATGACTCGTGGCCCATGCATGATGCTAATGCAAAGGATGATCCTACTGCTTGGTGATGCATGAGGGTGATGTTGAAAACGAGTGGGTAGCTCCGCTCTCGAATAGGAGCGTGAGGGATTTCCCGACTCGTGCCGAGGTGTGCCTGGGCAAGTCTGTCAAACTTATTGACCGAGGAAAACATGGAGAATGGCAGACCTTTTAGCCCGAGAGGATGCCTGGCAAGATGCCGGACTTGCCGACCGAGGGATAGACTGATGACGGGTGTCAACCGGATAGTTTGGGGGTATCAGTCCACTCCTAACAATATGATGGTTGTCAACCGGATAGTTCAAGATATCAGCCCAAGAGAAGGGGCATTAGATAAGACTATAAAACTTGCAAGCTAAAGGACAAGGCATGGTAAGTTGACGGACCTACCAACCAGACAGTTCGGGTTATTAGCCAGATAATGAGTTGACAGACTCAGCACCGGATAGTTAGGGCTATCAGCCCACTGATGAGTTGACGGACTCATTACCGGATAGTTAGGGCTATCAGCCCGCTGATGAGTTGACTGACTCATTACCGGATAGTTAGGGCTATCAGCCCGATGATAAAGGCATCAAGATTCGTCCATCTGAGGCGAACCTAGGATGAGATCATCTAGAACTCGCCAGGTCTAAGAAATGATAGAAATGACACTTGTTTGCTTTGAACAAGTCCTAGCAGGACAGATAGGATTCCGCCTCGCCTTGTACTGACACCCAAGATGGCTTCATTTGTCCAGGTTAGGGCAACAAAACGATGTCCCTGACTATTAACTAGGTGGACCCCAGCGCCAAGTCAGCAAGAAAAAAGGGTAACAATTTGAAACAAGACGGAGACTGCTAAATAAAGCTATCATGCTCACTGCCTGAGCGCACAAGGTTATCTGCCTGTGATAAATTGACGAACCCATCGTCGGATAGTTAGGGTTATCAGCCCAATGGGGAAAGAGCAGGTCCTTGGATACAAGAAGCCAACAGCTCGAACCTCCTCTGGACTTAGAGGAATCAAAGGAAGATGGATGCTGGTCCTAGGATATAAGGAGTCAGCGGCTCGGACCTCCTCCGAACTTAGAGGAGTCACAAGGAAAGAATGAATGGTTGGTCCTAGGATAAAAGAAACCAATGACTCGAATCTCCTCCGAATCAGGGGAGTCTCGAGAAAGGATGGATGGTTGGTCCTAGGATGCAAGGTACCAATGACTCGGATCCCCACCTGATCTGGGGAGTCTCAAGAAAGGATGAATGGTTGGTCCTAGGATACAAGGAACCAACGACTCGGATCTCCTCCGGACGTAAAGGAGACATGAGGAAAGGGATAAATGGCTGGACCTAGGATACAAGGAACCAACGACTCGGATCTCCTCCAAACTTAAAGGAGACAAGAGAAAAGGGATAGATGGTTGGTCCTAGGATACAAGGAACCAACGACTCGGATCTCCTCCAGACGTAAAGGAGACACGAGGAAAGCATAAATGGATGCACCTACGATACAAGGAACAAACGACTCGGATCTCCCCCAAACTTAAAAGAGACAAGAGGAAAGGGATAAATGGTTGGTCCTAGGATACAAGGAACCAACGACTCGGATCTCCTCCGGACTTAAAGGAGGCACGAGGAAAGCATAGATGGATGGTCCTACGATACAAGGAACAAACGATTCGGATCTCCCCCTGGCGTACGATATCCTCTGCTAGGTCTTTGGTTGAAGAGCAACTGACATGCCCCTGGTTTGGGACCTAGCGAGACCTTGCAAAGTGGATGAGTGACAATGCATACAAGCATGATGGTGTTATGTTGTGTCATCCCTCAGAAAGAATTTGGAACGCTAATCATGCCTGCTATGAGAAGAGAAGAAGACCTCGGTTCACAAGACACTACTCGGACTTCTAGGCTGTTGTTGGCTTTCTAGGATGGATTATTCAGTAGGTTAGGCTCCGTGCCATACTCTTGGGGACTTAGACCTACTTTTTTGGCTTTTGACATATTTCTTTTCTCCCTCATAGGCTTGTAGGCTCGCTCTAACCCTCACTTGGGGGTAATGGACATCCAGATTTGGAGGGGGCCATTGGGATTTTATGCAAGGGGTGGCTAGTCCCTTGGGCTGCTTGGATTTTATGCAAGGGGTGGCTAGTCCCCTGGGCTGCTTGGATCTTTGGGATGTTCATTTCGACTCCTCCCCAAGGTAAGTGGTAGGGATAGAGTTGGCCTACTTGCCTCTCTCTGTTAGGGCTAGCTTCTGTCTTCTTATTTCTTTTTTGCCCTTGTGGATATTTTTATTTTTCTATTTTGGCTCACACTCATGCTCGCTCCTAACATTTTATCTCCCTCTAGAGGTGTAAGTCCCTATGGGAGTTTGGACATTTTACCTAACCACGTTTGGGTGGTGGCTCCCTCACTCGCTAAGACGTCTGGGTAGTGACAACAGAAGAGGTGTCGACCCTTCTCAAGCAGGCTAGCTATTCCGCTTCTCGTCATCGGGATGAGATGCTAATGCTTTATGCATGGATGGATACAGTTATGGATGCTTAAGTTACTGAGTGTGCATGAAAATAAAAAGACAAATGCTATGGATTAAATGCACTTGCATCACTGATTATTTTGATATATGCATGCATGATGGAGTAGTGGATGATTCACGATGCACGAAAGGATACTTTGCAAGGCCAGGATACACGCCTTTTGTTCATTGGTAGTACTTCGGATAACATGTGTTAACTGGCTCTGGTAGCTCGACACTGTCCATGTCTCCGAGGATTGCTACGCTTCTTGAATAAACTGGCTTGATAACGTAGGGACCATGCGGGGTTAGGTCGGAATTCGTCTCGACCGTCCTGGAGATGTATGGTCCGCAAGACTGGCTTGCCTGATGTAAATTTGGCCCCTCTAGATTATTGTCGTGAGGCTGGAATTCAAGTGTCTCACCATCTTCCATGTCATCACCCTCTTCTTCATAAGCGATGAGCTTTGACAGGATTTCTTCTTTGAAGGTTGGATTGGCAACGTCGAAGGGGAGAATGTACTATTATTTTTGTGCCTGATGGTTCCTTATTGTGGTCACACTGACTTTGATAAATGACCTTTGGCTCTTGGATTGTGAGGTTTACTGATTGACCGGGTTGATTTGTTGCTTCGGCCTCCGATGCTTTTTGATGTACAAAGGAGTGATACTGGCTGGCGGCTGTACTGCTGCTGGTTGATGGGAATGATGACGCCTGACTTTCCTTTTAAGCTTAACTCAAGGTCCTTTCCTTTGACCGATAACTACTCTTGAGGCGGTGGTTCTAGGTCACTGACTTGCTCATTGACTGAATTACTCTGCCTCTAGCTTATCCAGATTGTGTGACCGGTGTAACTGTTGTCCAAGGCTTGGTGGGACTGCATTTATGACTCTGTTGGTGCGACAACTTGTAGGGCTACCACTGCGAGGATCGCTGTTGGAGAGGTAACTGATGTTGTTGAAGAGACTGCCGGCGACTAAGGTTGTGATTGCACCATCTGACATTGACTCTTTTCAACAGTAGCTTGACTCTGATTGGGAACAAGTATCCCTGCACTGACAAAGTTGGTGAGGTTTGATGGAATAAAAATCTGATTGTACCTCCTGGTGCGCAACTATCCGTCTCCATTTAGCTATCGCTCGTAGTTTGATCCCTCAAGCTCTCGCTTTTCTCCTGCTTGGATGGGCTTGGAGATTCCTTGGCCTTGTCGCTTGAGTGGTGTTCCTTTCTTGTATCCCCATTTGCGACATACGTTTTTGATCATCCGAAGGGGATTGCCACGAACGGTAGAGTGATTGACACGCTCGAGGATTGGAATGAAATTGGCAGGCTCGAAACGGTTTACCCACAGCACATCGGATGGCTTGGGACGGTCTAGAGAGTGACAGCGGAGACCAACTCGACATTTTCTTGGTCAAGATCTTCCATTGTAACAACAACTGTGTCATTGCCGCAGCGGAGCTTAACCATGCGGTGGAGGGGCGAGAGGATCGCCTGATGCTTGTGCGACCAAAGGTGCCCAAAAAGAAGATTGAAAAAGGGCACCAGATCCACAATATAGAATTCGACGTCGAGGACTACAAGCCCTAAGATGAGAGGAATAACTAGCACCCTTAGCGCGTCGTGATGCGTGTTATCAAAATCCAACATTCCCTTCACAGCTGGTATGATATCCTTGGCTTTGAATCCGATTTTGTTTGCTATACACAAATGGAAATCATTAAAGTTTGCGCTGTTATCTACCAGCGTGGGGAATTCAAAAGCTTTGATATTACGCCGTAATGAGCAGGGACTGGTTATGATTAACACCTGTTAAGGGTGACTCCTCGCTAAAAAAAGAAATGACACAAGGCTCTGCAATCATGCCCACCATATTCTCAAGAGCAGACGGTTCTATGGTGGGGGAGACTCGAGCAGCCTAAAAGACCCTTAGGAAGGTCTCTTGACGCTCTGAAGAAGTAGGGATGAGATCCCAAATGGAGATATCAGCCTTGACCTTCTTCAGTTGAGATGTGATGTCGGCAGAGGGCTGCTCCTGCCTAGTTGAAGAGGCAGGGACTAAACACGGGACCGTCTTAAAAGATTGAGGAGCTGGCTGATGAGGGGGTCTTGTTAGAAAGGATATTGGATGGGAAGCTGAGCAAGAGGCTGGATAAGATACGAGACAAGACGCTGGAATAGAGATTAGACAAGATACTAGACAGGATGCTGAATGGGAGATTGGACAGGGTTCTAGGAAAGATGTTGGACAAGAGATCGGACAGGATTCTGGACAAGAGATGGGACAAGAATACTAGGTAAGAGGTTGGACAAGAGATTGGACAGGATTCTAGGCAAGAGGTTGAACAAGATTGGATAGGATTCTAGGTAAGAGGTTGGACAAGAGATTGGAAAAGAATCTAGGTAAGAAGTTGGACAAGAGATTGGACAGAAGATTAGACAAAAATCTAGGTAAGAGGTTGGACAAGAGATTGGACAAGATTCTAGGTAAGAGGTTGGACAAGAGATAAGTGGGCCAATGGGTGACCCAGAATGTACGGTC
>JAMKQA010022677.1:0-29078 GCA_024699735.1 Posidonia australis
CCCCCCCCCCCCCCCCAATTTGCAAACGGAAAAAAGGGGGAAGCGAAGTGAGAAAAAACTTGTAAAAAGGAAAAAAACCAAGGGAGATCATCAAGCCCGTAAACCAGAAGCAAACTCGAGCTATCGGTGGAGAGAAAGCCAAGATATCACTAAGGTGATTCGGAGAAGGAGCAATTCAAAGCTTAAGCCAGCTCTGGTCACCTTCTTCGGTGAGCTCTGGCGACCACAAACAACCTCCAATCACTGCAAACAGAGGTAAGCCTCTAATCGAGTGAATCCTTGTTTCATTTTATTCCCTAGGTCTTCCTCAGCCTCCCTGGAGTCATTCCGGTGGAGGAATGAAGCTCCCTGGCTGGAATTTCAAACTTTGTTAGCCACTGGATCCATTTTCTTGCGAGCTAGGTAGGAAGGAGAATCTACAGTGTAATTCGAGTCCCTGAGAGTGTGGATAGGTTAGATTTCTTCCCTGCACGCTTTTCCACCCCCTTCGATGTCATGACACTACCTCTGTTAGCCATTGGAACAATCTCGCAGGCGATCGTCGAACGAGGACCCACTGAGTGCATGACACGAACCAAGAGGTCTCTGAGCTCATGAAAGGGTTCTACGTCTTCCTCCGAGCTTCACCAAGCCACCAAGAGAGATGCCCTACGCTCCTAGCACCTTCGGTCACCACCTACAGCTGTCATCATCGCTGGAGAAGGCGACTTACAGTCAAAGCTCTATCGGAAGTCCCTCACATCATCGCTCTCACCTATTTAGTGGAAGACCTTCCTCTCCATCACGTCGACCTTCCAAAAGCATTGGAATGCTGATCCACCGCCTCCAGATGCCCTATCCTCTCTAAGCACTGTCGTTGGAATTGCAATGCCGGTGAGAGAGGTGGGAGAGGACTTCCAACTGCTTGATGTCCGATCTGAATCGACAGATCTTCTCTTTCATTGTCCCCATTGCTTCACCGACAATTGGATGCATGATCAGGCCAGGAAGTCGTCGGTGGCGAGGTTCAGTCGTCGGTGACCATCGTTTTATAATTTTTTAATTTCTTGTTAAAAGCTCTCTCTTCTTTCCATTTCTTGCATTTAGGTCCCTGCATTGTGCATATTAATCCTTGCATTTGTTTGTAAAACATTTTAATAATGTTTTGTTTTGGTAAACTTTCAGATTGGCCCCTGCACTCTTTTTTGTAAACTTTCAAGTCCTTAATCATTGACAGAAATCCTCGGATTTTGTTTTCTTTCATCTTTAGTCCACTGGTTTGCACATTTAACCCTAAATTTTTCTTAAATTGCACTAAACACATGTATTTTGGCACATTTACAAATCAAATCCTGGAAAATTCCTATTTTCATCCAAAAACACAAAGATTTGCACATTTAACCCTAAAATTCTCCAAAATTGCACTAAAACATATTTTTCTGACATATTTACATATTAGACCATGGAAATCTCAATTTTTACCCAAAATGCATAGTTTTTCACATTTAACCCCCAACTTCCATAAAAGTGCATAGAAATATGGTTTTTAGCACATCTTTAGATTAAACCTTGAATATCCCAGTCATTACCCAGAAACATGTAATTTTTGCATAGAGGCCCTAGGGAAATTACATCTTTCATCCATGCATTCAATTGTACATCTTGATACTCTTATTCATATATATATTCTCATGCATATCTTCTTGTATCTTAAACACACATTTTGAACTCATTTCAAACTTAGTCTTCACGTTGTTTTCCAGATTTTTTCCGAGTTTCATGGTTTTGATTTGATTTTGATTTTCATCAACCGAGGGCATACATTAACAGGCTTGACAATGCCAACATGGACTCGAATGAGGATTATTTTATCTTATTTGATTTTCTCAGATTTTCCCTAGTTTTCGCTGTTTTGCGTGATACTTTTCTGAACATTTCTAATTTTTACATGGTTGTCCTCATCGCCCAAGGGTGTATAGTAAAGTGACATTTTCAATGCCTACATTGTCCCTCGAATTAATTTCCTTACCATTTGTCTTTTATTCATTGTTTCTTGGAGTTTTGTCATGTTTTTGCATTCATCTTAGGCATGTGCTTTAGGAGTAGATAGGTAAACTCACACTAGGTCATGAGCAAGCGATTAACCTAGAAAGATCGATTTCTTTGGGTGCATTGGGGTGCCTAACACCTTTCCCATGCATTATAAGAATCCTTACACTTTCTTTCCAACCTGTTGGGCATGGTCAGGGCTGCTTGAAGTGCTACCCCCATCTTGGGCACCTATGAAGTCGTCTGTCGGTGCTGGGGAAGACGATGGCGACGTCACGTGTGACGGTTCTGCTGCTGCGACGATGTAGCGGTGAGCCGCGGAGCATCGGGGTAGTACGATGGATGCTCTAAAGGGTCCGGTGAAGGTCGGGGATGCCTGAGTGGTTCTACCCACCCCTTGTGTCAACGGTGGTTGTGGCGGAGGTGGGGGCGACATTCTGGGTGCTGTGACGGTGGCGAGGCAATGTGGAAAGCTCTTTGGTGATACGGCGAGGCTTCCTGAAGTGGTGGCTAGAAGCGGGTGCAGTCAGAGGGCTCCACCCACTTGGTGCGTTCCGCGGCGAAGGGAGGTGGTTGTAGGGGCGACAACACAACTAGCCAGGGAATCCTCTCCTAAGCGATGGAGGCTCAGGGAGGAGCAAGAGGGTGATGGGGAGAGGCGCTAGGGTCTCATCCCAACCGAGAGGCCATGGGCCTCGCTAGAGGTGGTGAACCCACAACCGAAGACGGGGAAGATGACGCATAGGGAACCAAAAACCCGACGGAAGTTGTCAATAAAGCTCAAATAGACTCGACGGAATTAAAGGGAGATTATTTGAGAATAAAAGGGAGAAGTATTACATGTGTAACGATGGCCCTTCCCTCCTCAACAGACGGCGGTGTCCTCCAGGCAGTTGCATGGGTAAGGGAGAGCGGTGGTTCCTGGGTTGCGAAAGGGCTACTTGAAAAGGCTCTGAGTGGGTGTTTTTGCTAGGGATCCTCTACGTTTCAAGTCGTCATCCCTCCTTTAGTTGGAAGTGGGGTGTTTTATACGCTAAGGGAGCCTTCCAACGCCCTTGATTCGCTTCTCCAATGGATGAGGATCGTCAGATGCATGTGTAAGCTGGAGGGGGTTGTCGGGGCTCGCCAGATATCACACGTGGACAGTTGTTGACTAAGGAATTAGGCACTGGATATCGCAGGCTATCATCGGAGAAGAGGAGGCATCGAAATTATTTTTGGCAAAACTATGTTTTTGATTGAAGAAATGAATACGTGTGTGTGGGCCGGGCTTTTGGAATGCGCTTCAAGGATTTTAGAGTTTCAAGTTTTAATTTTTAGGGTTTATGATTAGGTTTTAGGGGTTTTAGGTTTTATTTAGTTTAGGTTTTTGTGGTTCGAATTATCTTAGGTTTTTGTGATTTTAATTATGGTTTTGGATTTTATTGTTTTAAGTTTAATTAAGTGATTTTAATTAGTGCTTTGGATTATATTATTTCAGGGTTTTTGTGATTTTAATTAAGGTTTTGGGTTTTATTATTTTAAGTTTAATTAAGTGATTTTAATTAATGTTTTTTTATTTTATTATTTTAAGGTTTTTGTGATTTTAATTAGGGATTTTGGATTTTATTATTTTAAGTTTTAAATGGATTAGATTTAGGTTAAAATGGATTAAGGCTTCAGGTTTAAGTTTTAAATTTGATTCATTGATGATTAGTCCAAATTTGGATTTATTGATTTTTTTACTTGATTTAATTAATGTTTTAATTCAGATTTTGATTTAATTGGTTTTTACTTGATTTGATTAATTATTTAATTAAGATTTCCATTTTTTACTTGATCTAGGTTTTACTTAGGGTTTTTACTTAATTATCTTAAATTTTTAATGGTTTAAATGGATTTTACTTGATTTAGGTTTTGGTTAGGGTTTTTACTTAATTATCTTGATTTTTTAATGGTTTAAATGGATTTTAATTGATTTTGGTTTTAATTAGGGTTTTTACTTAGTTATCTTGAATTCTTAAATGGTTTAAATGAATTTTACTTGATTTTGGTTTTAATTAGGGTTTTTACTTAATTAAATTGAGTTATTTAATTTAAGTGAGTTTCATTTTTAATTTGGATTTTAATTAAGGATTTTTTTTCTTTGATTGGCTTAGATTTGGTCAGAGTGAGCTTGTGTGGGCCTAAACGGGCTTACATAGGCCTGAGTGGGTTGAGGTGGAGTTAGGGTTTTGGGTTTGGTGGTCGCAAATAAAGTATCTTTCCAGAAGAGTCTGCTGCCAATTGACTACAAAATTGAGGTGTCTACACCATAGATTTGGTAGGCATGGTATCTTCGAACAAATTGGCAACAATTTGCCTCCATCGTCGGCCAAAAGTAGCCGTGTAACATGATCTTCTTGGCTTGTAACACTCTATTCATATGTGGCTCACATGTTCTAGCATGAGCTTGTAGCATTAAAGCATTAGCTTCTTTCTTGTTCAGGCATCGTAGAAGTATTTGGTTGTACAATCTTCGGTACAGATGTTTGGCCCTGAGCACATATTTTGACACCAAGTGCACCATGGTACTCTAATCTATAACTGAAGCATCAGAGAGAAGGTTTTTGGTCTCTAGGATGACTTTAATGTCATGGTACCACGGGAGCTCTTCTGTTGTATCTGCCTCTTCTATGCTCATATAGTGTGTAGGCTAATCTATACAGGTGACTAATACATCTACTGCATGGTCCTCTAGTATGGAAAGCCAGGATGCTAGAGTTGCCAGAGCGTTTACATAGGCATTTTTGGCTTTATTCATGAAAGAGAAGCGAATGTTCTGCCATGAACTCCAAGAGATAACTGTGGTATCACGCCAATTTTAGATCCTTCATCTTCTAGTTGCTGTTGACTTGTGAAATGACTAGCATGGCATCATCGTGAACTTGCGAATACCATGTTCAAGCATGGCTTGAAACCCAAGGACGCATGCCTCATACTAGGCTTCATTGTTTGTACACTTGAAGTTTAGCTTCCTAGCATATGGGATCATCTAACCCTATGGCATTGCTAGTACAACATTGATGCCCATTCCTTTCGTATTGACCGCATTGTCAAAATAAAGATGCTTCTCCTCTGAGCTCCTCTAATTTAGAGTCATCCATAGCCAACAGTATATCTTCATTAGGGAACTAAGTCTACAAGGGTTGATATTCTGGCAATGGTAAGTCTGCCAAGTGATCAGCTATAGCCTATCCCTTTACTGATTTTGTCATGACAATAGTGATGTCATATTGAGACAATAACACTTTCCACTTGACGCATTGGCCCACCAATGCTGGCTTCTAAAATAGATACTTCATTGGATAATAGCATCACAAAAGTAGGACAAGATAAGACATCATGTAATGTCATAGGCGTTGTGTGGCCCAGACAAGGGATAGGAAGACTTTCACAATAGTGTTGTACATGGCTTTGCAATCATTGAAATTTTTGCTCAAATAGTAAATAGCTCTCTCCTTGTGACCTGACTCATCGTGCTGGCTTAAGATTGTGCCCATGGAATGTTGTGTCAATGATAAGTAAAGGAGTAGTGGTCGCCCTAGTGTCGGTGGAACCAAAACTAGAGGCCTTACTAAGAGTTGTTGGATCTTCTCAAATGCGACTTGGCACTCCTTGCTCCTGCTGATGTGGGCATTCTTCATTAGGAGCTTAAAGATTGGCTTGCAAATCAGTGTGAGCTGGGCAACAACCTGGCTAATATATTGTAGTTGCCCTAGTAGTCCTAGGACTTCCTTTTCTGTAGCGGGGGAGGCATGTCAATGATAGCTCTTGCTTCACTAGGATCCACCACGATTCTCCTTTGGTAGATAATATATCCAATGAGCTTTCTTGATGACACCCTAAATGCACACTTACTAAGGTTGAGACGGAGCTTGTATTTTTGCAGACGATCGAATGGTTTCCTCAAGTAGGTAAGATGGTCTTCGAGTTCTCTTGATTTGGTGATCATGTCATGTATACCTCGATTTCTTGGTGCATAAGGTCATGAAAAACTGTTGTCATCGCCCTCTAATATGTGGCACCTCCATTCTTCAACCTAAATGGCATCACCTTGTAGCAAAAGATTCCCCAAGGGGTAATGAAAGATGTCTTCTCCAAGCCTTCTTCTGCCATTTTGACCGGATTGTAGTTTGAGAAACCATCCATGAATGATAGCATCTTATGTCCTGTGGTGTTGTTGACTAGGACATTGATGTGAGGTAGTAGAAAGTCATCTTTTGAGCTTGCTTTATTAAGGTCTCTATAATCAATGCACATGTGGATCCATTAATCCTTTTTAGGCACTAGCACAACATTAGCAAGCTATTCTAGATAAAGGATGACCTTGAGAAAATCGACTTTATGCTACTTCATGATTTCCTCCTTAAGCTTAAGTAGCCAGTGTGGTCGATATCTTCTGAGTTTTTGTTTGACTGACTTGACATTAAGCTTGAACGATAGAGTGTGCACAACAACCTCAACATCTAGGCTGACCATGTCATCATAACTCTAGGAAAAACGTCTATGTATTCTCTAAGGAAGGCAATGAACTCTGCTTTGGCCTGAGGTATCAACCTGGCACTGATGTGTACTTCTTTAACATTGTCTGCTATGCCAATATCTACGAGCTCCATTACCTCTTTGACGTGGAGATTAGGGCCCTCTAGATCACTGTTGTAGGGCTGGAATTCTGGCTATGCGTCATCATATTCATCTACGTCTTCGTCATCCTCCTCCATATAGGCTATGAGCTCAGACAAGATTACTTGCTCGAATGTGGGACCTGTAACATCAAAAGTGAGGATCTACTCCGACTATTGCTGCTGTCGGCGCTTGAGGAGGGTTATGTTTACCCATGTGTTTCTGTGGTGGCACTACGCAGCCTCTACACTAGCAATCCCTAAGCTTGCTGATGGACCTAGTTGTTCTACCTCTTCTACAGCCATGTCTTAATTAGTACTTACTGATTTTTCGAAACTTTCTATTTTTTTTTTGTATTTTCCTACTTTGATATCTTTATTCGGTAGCTATCAGTTTGTTGTTTGTTCTGAAAGCCACCACCTAGTCTCTTTGTTGAGCCTTACATTGTCTAAGGTGAGGCTTGGGCTACAAAAACCATCTAGACTTGCCTCCCAGCTATTGGGAGATTAACTCCCTTGGTCTAGCATAAATTGACTCTTCTTTTTCAAGGACCATGATGGCCAATCGATCCTAGGACTCCTGAGGTGCAAATCAATAGACACTACTTTCCCCTTCCTTGTCCTATTCTCTTCTATCGCATCCTCTATTGGTACAGTGAGTTGCTCTTGGAATAATATTTCTAGATCTTGGGGCATTGTGTCCACTTGGGCCTCTATGGCCACCCTATCCTCTTCTTCTGAGGTGAGATCGACATAGTAGGCCTGTGCTGGCTCACACTCTTTACTGCGTGGGGTTCCTGAGCCTAGCGCCATGCCTCTAGCAGTGAGCTATATTAGAGTTGGCAGTGATGGTGCTGAAGGGACTACTAAATGCCCTAGAGGGTATGTGCATTAAGTTACTACACCCGATTGCTGAGCTAATTGTTGGACTACTGAGTAGGAGATTACGCCTTCTACTGGCACAGGCGGTGGGCTTGTGAATGATGTTGTGGGGAGTGATGATTGTGCTAGTCTTGTCAAGACAGATAGTCGAAGCACTATGGCTGTTGCTAAACTCTTTGGTGAGGCGGGTTGCACTGTTGGTGTGGTGGAATCGATTGATTGATCCACCAATGAGCTAGATAGTTGTGTGAAAACTGTTGATACCATGGGTGCACTGGCTGATTGTACTACTAGTTGCACCAACCATGCAGAAACTATGGTGATGTCTGAAGGAGAGACTGGTTGTATTGCAATGGGACTGAAACTATTAGGCCTATTGTTGTGTCTACTGGGATAATTACTGTTGAGATGGCAGGGGGTAATGCTAAAAGCACTGACCCGGGCACTGCTAGCCAGCATTGATGTCGACTACTTCTCAAATTAATACCCTCTGTATGTGAGTAGTCTTCATCTAAATAATAATCTTCAATACCAACCCAATCATCTACATCTAGTGAGGTGTCCTACTGCTGCATTGTATCTACCGTAGCTAAACTATGGTTGGGGTCAAGAATTCTTGTGCTGACGAAGTTAGACATGTTAGACGGAATAGAAAGCTCCATCATCTTCATTGGGTGTTGGGTCTCCTTTAAGGAGTGCTACTCGTATCCAAGACTTTCATGATCTCTTTGCTCTGCTGCAGTGATCAGCTCGATGATCCCTTGACTGTGCCACTCAAGAGGCACCCCTTTCTCGTAACCCCAATTATGGCATAGATTCTTAACCTTCAAGAAAGGGTTGCTACAAACAGGTGGCTAGTTGCCATGCTCAAAAACAGTGATGAAGTTAACTAGCTCAAATCGACTAACACAACATATAACATTAGAGGGCTTTGGTTCAAATTGGATAGTTTGCAAGGAGACAGACGACACAGTGTCGACCCTTTCTTTCTCGAAATTTTTGGCCATGATGGTAATCATGCTATCATCCCAGTTGAACTAAATCAAATAGTGGAGTGTCGAAGGGATAACTTAATGCTTGTGTAGCCAAGGGTGCTCAAGCAAAAGATTAAAAGAGGGCTTGAGATCCACAACATGGAACTCTACATTGAACTCAGTTGGGTCATTGATGAGGGGGATGACCAGGAGACCTAGTGTGCCATGATGTGTATTATCAATTGATGTCATACACTTTACCACTAGACATCCTCAGCTTTGAATCCGAGCTTGCATACTATAACACGGAGTAGACATTTAAGCCCATGTTGTTGTCTACCAAGGTGAGGGGAATCCAAAAATTCTAACACTGTGAGGTTATGAACAACGGCTAGTTGTGGTTGGTCCCCGTCGGAGGCAACTCTTGCATGGAAAAGGTGATGATCTGGGCTATGGCAATCATTCCCACCAGGGTCTCTAGGGATGTCGACTCAATATTGGGGGATACATGGTCAGCTTAGAAAACTCGAAGGAAGGCCTCTCTGTGCTCAATTAATGTATGAATCAGGTCCCATATGGAGATGTCAGCTTTGACCTTCTTCAGCTAAGTAGTGAGGTTGATCGCAGGCTTACTGTTGGTTGCTAAGGTAGATTTGGATGAGATCTCCTAGGTGGTAGGCTTAGGAGGGTGGTTCTCTAGTGGTTGTGGGATGGGTGTTGGTTTGCTGGGCTTAGGTATCGGAGCTTGGGCCTTGTACACCCATTCGGATTGCGTAACCTCTGCATACATTTCCATGGCATAGTCATAGGGCATGTGGTGGGTATTATAGGTCAAGTTAATGACCACAGGTGCATGAGTTGCCATCTCCAACTGAGTTGTGGGAAGGATTGCCGAGAGGATTACTGATAAAGGTGCAGATTGGCTTAGTGTAGATATTCCAATTTTGCATTTCCCAAAGATCATTTAGAATAGGAATCCTTGAGGTGCCCCAAATCACATGGCTAAGGATTTATAACATATTTTCCAGATTTCTCCATGATGTCATTAAAAGCATTTTGATTTTAATTGATTCAAGGTGGTTAGCTATGGCAGAGCTAACCTGCTTGAACTAGTGGCAAGTTTGAACCCCATAGACATTTTCCGTTGTGAGTCGCTAGCCGTGGTAGAGCTTACACTCCCGCCTTACTTGAATTAGTGGCAAATTTGAGTATTTTAATCTTGAAAAAGATGTTTTCATGATTTTATGCAATTTCTGATGTTTTCCGAGCTTTTAATGTATCTCTATGGATTAAGAAAAAAGATAGGTGGTGAAATGAAAAGACTAGGATGTTACCTCTGTAACAAGCGATAGAACTAGCCATCGCCACAAAGGGCTCTACATCTCCTTGCCAATAATACAGGCGACAAGTTTGCACTTGTTGCCACTAATATAAGTGACAAATACCTAGGCCATCTCTCTCAATATATTAAGTCATCCTGGGCTTTAATGTGATATATGAGGTATTTGTAAAATAATATCATCATTATTATTATTTCTATCATTTTCCTAGCACTTAAATATATATATAACATATCATACAAATCTCTATAAATTCCAATTAATTCAAGGAAATTATAGAAATAAGGATGACATTAAACCAAGAATATTTATCTTTATCTTCATGAAATACGAGATTCTATGTTAAGTTATTGCATTTTTTTCTAAAATGTTATAACTATATTTAATCCAAGACCATGTCTAAAAATAAACATAAAATCCTAAATATCCAAGTAGTTATGAGTGTAGACTAGGTCAAAGATATCCCTAACCTACTTTTCATAATTATAGACGATATTATTTGGTTGGTTTGATTTTGAATTTGGATAAAAATATTGATTTTAAACTAGATATTTATCTAAAATATCTTTCAAGTGAATTAAAAATTTTGTAGATAAGTCTTGCATCATTCATAGATATTTGATAATCAATTTTTGATTTTATTTTTAAAATATAAAGCTATTTGTTTCTCGACGTCACAATGAGCAGCGACTATTCTTTAAAAGATATTTCGTTTATTTTTCTATGCTAGGAAAATAGAATATCTAAGCCCGTTGCCTCTCTCATTGGCGATGTGTCTCAACACGTTGCCAGTTAATTAGGCGACAAGACAAAATATCTAATTTTTTGATTTTAAAAATCTAATTTAATATCTAGGAATTATTGCCACTTGTCCTTTAATGAGATTTCATATCCTAGCTTCTATAAATACACCCCTGGGCCTTGAGCTTTATGGTAGGATGCTTTTGAGAATTTAGAGAGAGGATGTCTAGAGGGAGAATAGGGCTTTTCAAAGGGAGACTTAAGGCCATAGTGTGAGATTATGAGAAATCCTAGTCAAATTCTTGCTAAAATCTCATGAGAAAAACCTAGATCCACAGAGATCTTATCAACCAAAGCCAAACAGCACCACTATAGCTCCGTCCATGCGTCCACTTCCTCCATCCACTCCAAAGAGCATGAGGGTGAAGGGAGTATCTTCCAACTTAAACTTTTCTTTTCATATATTGTTGCAGTCATATAACTACCCATGGCATATTCATACGGGGACAACTCCCCAGTTAGTACTTAGTTGCATCTATTTATGTTATTGTCGTTTATTTTGATATTACTTACTACACCTGACCTAATCCAAATTCATTTTTTGGTTTGTTTCGAAGGGAAGGAACCATCTCACGTAATGTGAGGAAGCCACTCGACAGCATCCTACTGTTGACCTAGTGAGTCGAGGAACCATATCATCTCTATCGAAGGTGTATTATCAACCATCAAAAGAAGGAAAGGGCAAGTGGCAATCATAAAATGCGATGACGTATGTCTAAGCACTAGCGTCAACAAAAGCCACAACAAAAATATCCACTGAAAAACTGGCGATCACGATGGGACCAACTTTTGAGCAAACCCTCCGTGCTACGTGAGCCTCCTTTCCCTTCTTCATTTACTTTTCATAGGTTTTGGTGCAGTTTTAGGTCCTGGGTGTCGTGCACTTAGGGTTTCATGATGCCCAAACCTTTATTTAGTGGTTTTTCTTAACGTTAATCATTTTGAGTCTCACACTGCCTATCCTACCGATGCCAAGTTTCATCGCACAAAGAGGCGACGACACATATCGTCACATGTTACAGAAGCAACCTTAGCAGATCAGGTTGTTTATTTGATTGTGTTGTTTTTCCCTAGATCTATAGTAGTAGGTAAAAAAAAATTGAAATTCAAAATATGAAATTAAAAAATCAAAATTTGAAATTAAAAAATAAAAATTTAAAGTTCAAAATTTGAAAATAAAAAAAATCACATCCACTTGAATTTTTTGTTTCTTTAATAGTTTGTAGGTGTGACCATGCCTGTCTGGGAATTGGCACGGAGGACACCAAAGGAGAAGGCCACAGCCATGCCAGAAGGTGAAGGCGCAAGATAAGATAACACAAAAACCAAAGTCTCCACCTAGTCTTTTAAGGGAAAGACGAGGAATACCACAAACAAAGATGACTACATTTTGATTTAGTTGATTTTAGTTTGGTCAATTAAAGTTTGGACTTGATCAATTTTAAATTGAGATTTAATTAGTTTCTACGTGATTTAACTAAGGACTTAGTTAAAATTTTGATTTATTTGGTTTTTATTTGATCTAATTAGGGATTTAATTTAGATTTTGATTTAATTGGTTTTTTGCTTCATTTTTGTTTGGATTAGGGTTTTTAGTTAATTAGATTTAATTTTTAATGGATTTTATTGTGTTTTACATGATTTTGATTTTAATTAGGGTTTTTACTTAATTAATTTGAGTTTAAATGGATTTTACTTGATTTTGGTTTGGAATAAATGTTTTAGCTTAGTTAATTTGACTTTTAAATGGTTTAAATGGATTTTACTTGATTTTGGTTTTAAAAAGGGTTTTTACTTAATTAATTTGAGTTTTAAATGGTTTAAATGGATTTTAATTGATTTTGGTTTAGATAAAATGTTTTAGCTTAGTTAATTTGTGTTTAAAATGGCTTAAATGGATTTTACTTGATTTCGGTTTTAATTAGGGTTTTTACTTAATTGATTTGAGTTTTTAAATGGTTTAAATGGAATTTACTTGATTTTGGTTTTAATTATTGTTTTTACTTAATTAATTTGAGTTTTAAATTGTTTAAATGGATTTCACTTGATTTTGGTTTTAATTATGGTGTTTTAACTTAATTAATTTGAGTTTTAATGATTTAAGTGAGTTTATTTTAGTTTGGATTTTTAATTATGGGTTTGTGCTTTTATAGGCTTGGATTGGGTCAGAATGAACTTGTGTGGGATTAAGTGGGCTTAGGTTGGGCTAGGGTTTTGGTGGAGTTAGGGTTTTGGGTTTGATGGTGGCAACTAGAGCATCTTTCTAGTGGAGTATGCCACTAAGTAGCTGCAAAATCAGGGCGTCTACAGATGCCCCTTCCTAAGAGAGGTTGAGGGAATCGAGACCAATGCTCAAGGCTGACAAGACATCCTACCTGAGTCCACGGGAGAGTGGTATTTGTTGTGGGGTCGTGAATCACTTATTCAGTGGATGCACCTAAAGTCACGACTTGTGGCTCGTGCATGATAATGATGCAAGGGTTGACTCTGATGCAAGGTGATGCATGACGCACAAGATGCAAATGATGCATGAAGACGATGCTAATGCAAGACAACTTCTAGAAAATGCTAGACACATGCGACGAGTGGGTAGCCCACCAGCCCTCGAAGGGGAGCATGATAGACTTTCCGACTCATGCCATGGGATGCCTAGTGAAGACTATCGGGCTTGTCGCACGACAGGGGGAACTTGGCAGTTTGATAGGCCCTTTTAGCCAGAAAGGATGTATGGCAAGATGTCAGACTTGCCGATCGATGGTAGACTGATGACGAATGTCAATCGAATAGTTTGGGATATCAATCCGCCCCATACAATGTAATGTTTGTCAACCAGGTAGTTTGGGCTATCAGCCTGGAAGGTGGGGAAAATAGTGCAAGTGGGGAATTTAACAAAGAGGTGGCACCAAGATTCATCTGTCTGGAGCGAATCTAGGATGGGATCATCTAGACCTCACCTGAGGCCTAGAAGAGGATGGAAATAAGGCTTGTTCGACTAGAGCAAGTCCAACAAAGTAGATGGCACTGAGATTCATCTGTCCGGAGCAAATCTAGGATGAGAACATCTAGACCTCGCTCGAGGCCTTGAATCAGATAGAAATAAGACTTGTTCAACTAGAGTAAGTCCAACAAAGTGGATGGCACCGAGATTCATCTGTTCAGAGCGAATCTGGGATTGGAACATCTAGACCACGCCCAAGGCCTAGAAGAAGATGGAAATAAGACTTGTTCGACTAGAGCAAGTCCAACAAAGTGGATGGCACCGAGATTCGTCCGTCTGGAGTGAATCTAGGATGGGAACATCTAGACTTCACTTGAGGCCTAGAAGAAGATGGAAATAAGACTTGTTCGACTAGAGCAAGTCCAACAAAGTAGATGGCACCAAGATTCGTCTGTTCGAAGCAAATTTGGGATGGGAACACCTAGACCTTACCCGAGGCCTAGAAGAAGATGGAGATGAGACTTGTTCGACTATAGCAAGTCCAACAAAGTAGATGGCATCGAGATTCGTCCATCCGAAGTGAATCTGGGATGGGAACATCTAGACCTTGCCCGAGGCCTAAAAGAAGATGGAGATAAGACTTGTTCGACTAGAGCAAGTCCAACCAAGTAAATTGGATTCCACATGACTAAAACAGAAACCTAATATGACTTCATCCGATCGGAGCAAAGTCGAAAGTAAAAATAACTGGATTCCGCCCTACCTGGCACAGAAATCTATGACAGCTTCATTTGTCCAGGCCTAGGCATCAATACAATATTCTCGACTGTTAGCTGGGTAGACCACAACGCCATGTAGACAGGTGGAAGAGGGCAATAGTTTGAACCAGTTAAGCACATGTTGTTGCAATGGAGATTTCAACTTCATATCAACCACAAGCATCCAAACAACCTAGCAAAAGCATTTCCATGTACTTATTGTAGCAATTGAATACAATGAAGTGATTACACTTATTTCAGCATGCAATGAATCAAGTAGCATAACCCGAATATCAAGAGTCTACATCATCCGTAGATCACTTAGAGCTTATAGGTTTGGAAAACAATGTATGGCTTGGAGTAACTCCATAGATTGGTCAAGTTCATTCCATTTCGGCTTCATAACTAGCTGAACAACCCTTCCCTTTTATGACTACGAGGTCATCCGATCGGATGGAGCCATTAAGCAGGATAACTCCTTAGTCATAGCATAAGAGCTTAGAGGGTACTCCTGGAATCGAGCTGGCATTAGCCCTTGAACAAAGGAATCTTGTTGGTAGCCAAACTACTGCATCACACAAATTGGGTGGTACTCAACTCCACCAGTCAGCCCCGATAGGATGATAAGTTGCATGTCGGTATTATTGAAGAAAGCCTCGAAGGTATGAGTGGTCGAAGGAATGATGCGCCAGATCATCATGTCTTCTATCAAACTCTCTAGTCATACTCCTTGCCAACTGAGGTGAGTGTGCGAGCATAAACACTTTGGCAGTAAGATTCAAAGGTTGACCGTTGTGGGCATAAGACCACTACACCTAGATGAGCGGCCAACCACACCTATACAAAAGCTCCACAACCGTAAAAGTGTCGACATCGTCACAATGATCGGTCTAAGGCCCGGTAAGTCTTTGCCAGGATAACTGGGGCCAAGTCTATCTGATAGGTTACCACCGCCAAAGCAATGTCTTCAACCTTGATGTTCACAACTGTCCATTCATGGCTCAAAACCAGCTCACCTAAGAAGTGGACGACAAAAACTCTCAGCCACAGCTCATCGCCCTAGGAGGTGCGCATTTCGACCACCTTGTCAAAGTAGGTCAGTTGTAGCATCAGAGATTGTCCATCAGTACCGATAAGTCGACAACCACAATCGTCGGTTGACAGGCTGCTCAGTTCACTCATGACTGAAGAGTATCCGTTGCACTGCATAAACACAGTAGGCCCTAGAAACTTCAGTAGATAGCACACTTGACAGACCTCCTCCAAAGTAGGAGTCAATTCAACTCTTTCGAAGTGGAATACGTGGTTAGCAGGCTTCCAAAACCAGGCAACTGCACACAAAAAGTATTGGGAGTCCTCCACATTTGCAATATCCAAGAACTATAAGGAGATGCCCCAAGTCTACAGCTTGTTGTGATCACTGTCTATTAATTTCCCAATCCACGTTTGGAGAACATCTGAGCAACGCATCGGTATGACCATTGTGGGGAAACCCATGATCAATAGGGGAGCTTTAGCTTCTCTTGATTCAGGTCACACCAGAGAGAGAAGAGGAGCTCCTGCAGAACATTCTTAAAATATTCAAAACGACAAATAACATTGTTCCATACAACAATATTTTATAAAGTCTAATGCAGACAGAATAGTGTAGCATAAGTGGATAAATAATCATAAATACCAGCCCCAAGGTTAAGGTTGAATGTTAAAATCGATAACTAAGCAAACTAAATAATGTGCTATCAAACGGACTAACTCGAGCGTCAAGCCTTAGCAAGGGGTCTCGGTTACTAACTGGTCAAGACCAAGTGCCAAATTGGTGAGAAAAAGCCCTCAACCCTAATGGTTGGGATTGTCTGGTGACAGAGCAGACATTGGGTACTTATGAAGTCAACTCTGAGAGAAATACTGCCTAGCTTATTGATAATGTTTTTACTACTGGAATGATTGCTCTACAGTTATATGCAAGATATAGAGAGTATTTTGCTAACTCTGTAGAATCGTAGCAGAGGCTAGAAGTGATGATTACAACCCCCATTGTCGTCATAAACTGCTGTGAAATGCTAGGTGATAGCTCGATGGCCATTCTGAACCTGTGCGAAAGAGGATGCCAAATAAAGTTAATATGCTTGCCACCTGAGTAGGTAAGGTTACTTGCCTTGTGATGAATTTGCGGACTCGTTGCTGGATAGTTAGGGTTACTAGCCCTATGATGAGTTGACAGACTCATCGTCGGATAGTTAGGGTTATCAAACCAAGCAGAAGGGGTATCTGACATTATAACAAATGTCGATCGGTTGATTAGGGCTGCCAGCCAGAAAAATGAAGTGGGATGAAGGTTGCTCCTCGAATGTAAGAAACCAACAGCTCGGATCTCCTCTAGGCTTAGAGGAGTCACAAGGCAAAGGATAAAGACTGGTCCTAAGACATAAGGAACTAGCGACTCGGATCTCCTCCAGACCTAGAGGAGTCACAAGACAAAAGGATAAAGGCTAATCCTAGGATTCAAGGGACCAATGTCATGGATTTCCTCCAGACTTAGTGGAGTCAAGAGACAAAAAGATAAAGGCTGGTCCTAACATTTAAGGTACCAACATTTCGGATCTCCTCCAGACTTAGAGGAGTCACAAGACAAAAGGATAAAGGCTGGTCCAAGGATTGAAGGAACCAGCGACTCAAGACTCCTCTATACTTAGAGGAGTCACGAGATAACGGATAAAGGTTGGTCCTCAGATTCAAGGAACTAGTGGCTTGAATCTCCTCCGGACTTAGAGGAGTCACAAGACAAATGATAAAAGCTGGTCCTAGGATTCAAGTAACCAACGGCTCGGATCTCCTCCAGACTTAGAGGAGTCATGAGACAAAAGGATAAAGGCTAGTCCTAAGATTCAAGGATCCTGTGACTCGAATCTCCTCTAAATTTAAAGGAGTCACGAGGCAAAAGGATAAAGGTTGGTCCAATGATTCAAGGAACGAGTGGCTTGGATCTCCTCTAGACTTAGAAGAGTTACGAGACAACGGATAACGGGTGGTCCTCGGATTCAAGGAACCAGCGGCTCGGATCTCCTTTGGACTTAATGGAGACACGAGACAAAGGACAAAGGTTGATCCTAAGATTCAAGGATCTAGTGGCTCGGATCTCCTTTGAAATTATAGGAGTCACAAGACAAACGGATAAAGGCTAGTCCAAGGATATAAGGAACTAGTAGCTCAGATCTCCTCTAGTCTTAAAGGAATCATGAGAAAAAGGATAAAAGCTAGTCCTAGGATACAAGGAACCAGCGGCTCTGATCTCCATAGACTTCAAGGAGTCACGAGACAGAGGATAAAGGCTGCTCCTAGGATACAAGGAACCAGCGGCTCGGATCTCCTTTGGACTTCGAGGAGTCACGAGACAAAGGATAAAGGCTAGTCCTAGGATTAAAGAAACTAGCGGCTCGAATCTCCTACGGACATAGAGAAGTCACAAGACATAAGGATAAATACTGGTCATAGGATTCAAGGAAACGGCGACTCAGATCTCATGCAGACTTAGAGGAGTCAAGAGATAAAAGGATAAAGGATGGCCCTATGATTCAAGGAACCAGTAGCTCGGATGTCCTTCAAACTTAGAGGAGTCACGAGACAAAGGATAAAGGCTGGTCCTCAGATTCAAGGAACATGCGGCTTAGATCTCCTCTGGACTTAGAGGAGTCAAGAGGCAAAGGCTAAAGGCTAGTCCTAGGATTCAAGGAACCAGCGTCTCGGATCTCCTCTGGACTTAAAGGAGTAACGAGACAAAAGGATAAATGCTAGTCCTAGGATTCAAGGAACTGGCATCTCGGATCTCCTCCACACTTAGAGGAGTCACAAGTCAAAGACAAAGGCTGGTCCTTAGATTCAAGGACCTAGCGACTCAGATCTCTTTTGGACTTAAAGGAGTGACGAGACAAAGGATAAAGGCTAGTCTTAATATTCAAGGAACCAGCGGCTCTGATCTCCACCAGAATTCAAGGAGTCACGAGACAAAAGGATAAAGGTTGGTCTTTGGATTCAAAGAACCGGTGGATCGGATCTCCTCCGGACTTAGAAGGGTCATGAGACAAAGGATAAAGGCTAGTCCTAGGATACAAGGAACCAGTGGCTCGGATCTCCTCTAGACTTAGAGGAGTCTCAAGACAAAGGATAATGGCTGGTCCTAGGATTCAACAATCTCGTGACATGGATCTCCACCGGACTTATAGTAGTCACAAGGCAAAGGATAAAAGCAGGTCCAAGGATTCCAAGATCTAGCGGATCGGATCTCCTCTAGACTTAGAAGAATCACATGACTAAATGATGAAGCCTAGTCCTAGGATACAAGGAAGTAGTAGCTCGGTTCTCTTCCAGACGTACAGGAATCACAAGAAAAAGGATAAAGGTTGGTCCCAAGATACATGGAACCAGCAGCTCTGATTTCCTCCGGACTTAGAGGAGTCACGAGAAAGAGGATAAAGGTTGCTCCTAGGATACATGGAACCAGCGGCTCAGATCTCCTTCGGACTTTGAGTAGTCAAGAGACAAAGGATAAAGGCATGTCCTAGGATTCAATGATCCAGCGACTCGGATCTCCTCTGAACTTAGAGGAGTCATGAAACAAAAGGATAAAGGCTAGTCCTAGGATTCAAGGAACTAGCGGCTCGGATCTCCTTTAGACTTAGTGGAGTCACGAGACAAAGGAAAATGGCTGGTTCTCGGATTCAAGGAACCAGCGGCTTGGATCACTTCCAGACTTAGAGGAGTCATGAGACAAAGGATAACGGTTGCTCCTAAGATTCAAGGAACCAGTCGCTCAGTTCTCCTCTGGACTTCGAGGAGTCATGAGACAAAAGGGTAATGGTTGGTCCTAGGATTCAAGGAACCCATGGCTCGAATCTCCTCCGAACATAGAGGAGTCACGAGACAAAGGATAATGGCTGGTTCTCGGATTTAATGAAGTAGTGCCTCAGATTTCCTTTAGACTTAGAGGAGTCACGAGACAACGGATAAAGGCTGGTCCTAGGATACATGGAACCAGTAGCTCGAATCTCCTATGGACTTAGAGGAGTCACGAGACGAATGATAAAGGCTGGTACTAGAATTCAAGGAACTAGTGGCTCAGATCTCCTTTGGACTTAGAGGAGTCACGAGACAATGGAAAAAGGCTAGTCCTCGAATTCAAGGAACAAGTTGCTCGGATCTCTTCCTGACTTAGATGAGTCACGAGGCAAAGGGTAAAGGCTACTCCTAAGATTCTAGGAACCACCAGCTCAGATCTCCTCCAGACTCTGAGGAATCACGAGACAAAAGGATAATGGCTACTCCTAGGATTCAAGGAACTCATTGCTTGGATCTCTTACAGACTTAGAAGAGTCACGAGACAAAGGATAATGGTTGGTCCTCGGATTTAATGAACTAGCGGGCTCAACTTTCCTCGGACTTAGAGGAGTCACGAGACAATGGATAAAGACTGGTCCTAGGATACATGGAACCAGTGGCTTGGATCTCCCCTAGACATAGAGGAGTCATGAGACAAAGGATAAAGGTTGGTCCTAGGATACAAGGATCCAGTGACTTGGATCTCCTCCAGACTTAGAGGAGCCACGAGACAAATGGATAAAGTCTTGTCCTAGGATTCAATGATCTAGCGACTCGGATCTCTTCCAAACTTAGAGGAGTCACGCAACAAATGGATACAGGCTGATCCTTGGAAACACAGAACTAGAGGTTCGAATCTCCACTAGACTTAGAGGAGTCATGAGACAAAGGATAAAGGCTTGTCCATGGATTCAAGGATTGAGCGGCTTGAATCTCTTATAGACTTAAAGGAGTCACGACGCAAAGGATAAAGGTTGTTCCTAAGATTCAAGGAACTAGCGGCTCAGATCTCCTTTGGACTTAAAGGAGTCATGAGACAAAGGAAAAAGGATGGTCCTCGGATTCAAGGAACCAGCGGCTCGGATCACTTCTGGACTTAGAGGAGTCATGAGACAAAGGATAACAGTTGCTCCTAAGATTCAAAGAACCAGCAGCTCAGATCTCCTCTGGACTTCGAGGAGTCACGAGACAAAAGGGTAATGGCTGGTCCTAGGATTCAAGGGACCCACGACTCGAATCTCCTCCGGAATTAGAGGAGTCATGAGACAAAAGATAATGGTTGGTTCTCAGATTCAATGAACCAGCGTATCAGATTTCCTTTAGACTTAGATGAGTCACGAGACAATAGATAAAGGCTGGTCCTAGGATACATGAAACAGTAGCTCGAATCTCCTCTGGACTTAAAGGAGTCACGAGACAAATGATAAAGGCTGGTCTTAGGTGTGGCCATGTCGGTGGAACCCAGCA
Source organism: Posidonia australis (assembly GCA_024699735.1). Lineage (NCBI taxonomy): Eukaryota > Viridiplantae > Streptophyta > Magnoliopsida > Alismatales > Posidoniaceae > Posidonia > Posidonia australis. Next base: position 20,704 of record JAMKQA010022677.1, read on the forward strand.
CGGCTCTCCTATACCAAATGCGGGGAAGCACTCGAGGAGTCCCGATACGGTCACGGTAAAGATGGTGAATCCGAAGAAGAAGACTACACTCGAAAACACCAATGGAAGATAAGAAAGGATAAGGAAAGGAATCACCACCTAGTCTTTTAATGGAAAGACGTGGAAAACCAAACACACAAGAAAACCAAGAAGCAAACAACATGCGGAAAACAGGAGTGCTTCGTGCCTAATGGATATAATGCAGAAATGAATGTGGGCTAGAGAAAGGGTAAGGATTCTGGTTATGCATGGGGAAGGTGTTAGGCACCCCCATGCACCCGAGAAACACTGTCTTTCTAGGTTTCCTACTTGTCACATGGTTTAATGGATGTGTGCTTGCATATCTTGAATGCTCTTCCTAAAGATGACTGAAATACATGCCAAATCGATGAGAAGAAATGAATAAAAGAGAAAAAGTTAATCCAAGGGTCAAATGTAGACTTAGAGGAGTCTCAAGACAAAGGATAATGGCTGGTCCTAGGATTCAACAATCTAGTGACTTGGATCTCCACTAGACTTATAGTAGTCACAAGGCAAAGGATAAAGGCAGGTCCAAGGATTCGAGGATCCAGTAGATCAGATCTCCTCTAGACTTAGAGGAATCACATGACAAAATGATGAAGGTTGGTCCTAGGTTACAAGGAAGTAGCAGCTCGGTTCTCTTCCAGGCGTAGAGGAATCACAAGAAAAAGGATAAAGGTTGGTCCCAAGATACATGGAACCAACAGCTCTGATCTCCTCCAGACTTTAAGGAGTCACGAGAAAGAGGATAAAGGCTGCTCCTAGGATACAAAGAACCAGTGGCTCAGATCTCCTTCAGACTTTGAGTAGTCACGAGACAAAGTATAAAGGCTTGTCCTAGGATTCAATGATCCAGCGACGCGGATCTCCTCTGGACTTAGAGGAGTCTTGAGACAAAAGGATAAAGGCTAGTCCTAGGATTCAAGGAACTAGCGGCTCGGATCTCCTTCAGACTTAGAGGAGTCACGAGACAAAGGAAAATGGCTGGTCCTCGGATTCAAGGAACCAACGGCTTGGATCACTTCCAAACTTAGAGTAGTCATGAGACAAAGGATAACGGTTGCTCCTAAGATTCAAGGAACTAGCAGCTCAGTTCTCCTCTGGACTTTGAGGAGTCACGAGACAAAAGGGTAATGGTTGGTCCTAGGATTCAAGGAACCCATGGCTCGAATCTCCTCCGGACATAGAGGAGTCACGAGAGAAAGGATAATGGCTGGTTCTCGGATTCAATGAACCAGTGCCTTAGATTTCCTTTAGACTTAGAGGAGTCACGAGACAACGGACAAAGGCTGGTCCTAGGATACATGGAACCAGTAGCTCGAATCTCCTCTAGACTTAGAGGAGTCATGAGACAAATGATAAAGGCTGGTACTAGGATTCAACGAACTAGTGGCATTGAGAATGCCGCTTTACTGTAAGCCCTTGGGTGATGAGTAAAATCGTGAAAATCAAGAAATTCTCGGAAAGCGTCACGTAAATCAACAGAAACTTCAAGAAATCTGAGAAAATCAAATTGGGAAGATAATCCTCTTTCGGGACAATGTCGGCTTTGTTAAGCCTTTTAATGTACGCCCTCGGGCGATGGAAAGCCAAATCAAGTCAAAAGACGAGAAAATCAGAAAAAAAAATCTGGGAAACGATGAGAAAACCAAGCTTAAAATGTGCTAGAAATGTGTGCACAATGAAAGGAAGAAGTCACGAGAAATCATGCATGAAAAAGTGCAATAAAATGTGCAAAGTGCATGCAAGAGTGTGATAATGAAGATTCCATGGGCCTTTGTGCAAAAAACCCAAATTCTGAATGAAAATTGAATTTCTAAAGCTAAATCATCAAAGATACATGGAAAAACACATTTCATGTAGTTTTGAAAAAATCAGGGGTCAAATGTGCAAATCTGTGCATTTTTGGTCAAAAAGGGGTTAAAATGCAATTATGCCATCAAAACATGCATTCAATGCTATTCTGTGGAAATTCAGGGTAAAACAAGCAAGAAAAAGAATCCATATTGAAACCAGAAAATTTCAAGGGTAATTTAGTAATTTTACCCTAGAAAACATGCATTTAGAGTAATTTCAGAAATGTTCAGGGGTTGAAATGCAATTTAACCAAAGAAATATGCATTCAGAAGAGTTTCAGAAAAGTTCAATGGCTAAAATGCAAATTAACCAGATAAATATGCATTCATAATGATTTCAGAAAAGTTCAAAGGCTAAAATACAATTTAACTAGAGAAATATGCATTTCGAAGAGTTTTAGAAAAGTTCAGGGGCTAAAATGCAAATTAACTAGAAAAATATGCATTCAAAATGATTTTAGAGAAATTCAGAGGCTAAAATGCAATTTAACCAGAGAAATATGCATTCGGAACAGTTTTCAGAAAACTTAAGGGTTTAAATGCAATTTGCAAGCCTGGAAAACTTTATTATGCAACATGTAGGGGCATATTGCAATATTTTCAGTTAAAACTTTATTCAAATGATTTTTAAAAAATGATCAAGGACCTAAATGCAAGAGAAGGACAGGTTTGTAATAAAAAAATGATCTAAATGTAACAAATCAAAAATAACAGAAGTTTTATTTAAAGAAAGTTATTTTTTTCATTTTTTAAAAGAAAAGAAGATAGACGGCCGTCGGCGATAGAGCTTCGCCATCGACGACCGCCAGAGGGGCTATTGGAGGCTTTCCCATGGCCTGATCTAAGATCAGACCCCGTGGGATGCAAGAAGGGAAGTAGAGAAGAAGATCCAGTAGTCTGGATCAAAGCTTCAACAGTTGGAGTGCGCTACCTGTCCCCCTCGCCGTCAAAGCACTCCGGTGACAGCGCCGGGGAAGAAAAAAGCTATTGGAGGGCTGCGGTGCGTGATCCAAAGGTCTAGGAGGTTTAGAAAATTGCTGAAGAGCATGTCCCTTCCATCGGGAGGCAAAATGGAGGTTGATTGGGCAACATGGGGGTCAACCTATTGTCGTCGTCGTCTACTCTAGTGAGCATGGCCGCTGGCGGGATCCAGAGCTCGTGGCTTAGATCTGGAGGCTCCAGAGCGTTAGGGGCGTGCCGTGGAACGTTCTTGGAGGCTCGAAGAGTCACGACGATGAAAGAGGTGTGCGTTTAGAGGCTGGCTTCAGTCGTCTTCTTCGGCGATGGCGACGTCATGCAACTCCGACGATCTTCTAGTGGAGACCTCCATAGCGATTGGAATGGAAATTGGAAGGGTGGAGAGGCAAGAGGGAAGCCAGGAGAGGTGGAATAAACATTCTGGGTCCAGGGTCGTGCCCTAGACCAGCTCCCCCTCCTAAGTCGTTGGAAAACGGCGATGGCGAGGCCTGGGAACCGCTTCTGACCAGAAAAGGCCTTTGGTTTGATTGGAATCGATCGAGGAAGACTGGGGAAGTTCTAGGAGACTAAATTCGAAGCTAAATGAGGCTGGGGGATGTTGTACCTGGCCTGGCAGCGGGTGTTGCCTCCACTGTTCGTCGGAAGTGGCCTGAACCCACACTTCTCACCTCCACGATCTCCTCTTCCTCTTTGGAATTCATCCTATCTCCTCTTCTCTTCCTCTCTCACTCTGAATTCTCTGTTTCTCTCCCCCTTTCTTCTTTGTTTCAGCTCCTTATATTGGTGAACCCAACAACCCATAACGACACCTGTAACCAACTGCAACAGAAACAGACATCCCGTAACAAACTAGCACCACGGTTGTCCCCCACACACCTCCATCTTGCCTGCCAGCGCACCGACAACGATCAACGGCTGTCCAAGCTTGCAATGACGCATCCGGCGACACTGGCTCGAGCTTAGTGAAATAGGCTGGTCAACTTGGTGAGATGGGCTGGACATGGTTGGGTTGTTACTGGCTGGTAATGTTGAGGAAGAGGAGGGAAATGATGGGTAGAATCGTGGTTTTTTGGCTTGGTTAATTTGGAAGAAGAAGAAGAAGAAATGGGTTGATACATGGGCCTAAGTAGGCTTAATGGGCCTTGGTGGGCTTCCATGGGCCTTGATGGGCCTAAGGGCCTTGGAGGGCTTCCATTGGCCTTGGTGGGCTTAATGGGCCTAGGTGGGCCTAATGGGCCTAAATGGGTGTTCTTTGGCTTTGGGATCCTTTATGATTAAAGGCACAGCTACCACAATTCTAGCTTGCAGACCTGCAAAATTGAAAAATTGGGGTGTTTACGGATTCCCTTCCCTGAGCGAGGTCTGAGGACGAGTGGGACAGAGACCGATGCTCAGGGTTGACAAAGACACCCCGCCCGAAGCTGTAAGTAAGTGTCAGTTAATGGCAACCAGCTGCCAGTTGCACCAGAGGTCCCGTCGTCGTAGCTGAAGCCAATCAAAGAAACCAAAACTAATAACAAATGCCGACAAATAGATGACACATCAGCTCCCAAAAGACATGACTGGTTATCACACTAGTCGTAAAAGCACCGAACAAGACTCACGATGCTTGCCGACCGAAAACTGACTGGTAACGAAAGTCATCCGGGTAGTTTGGGCTACTAGCCCCAAAGGAGGGATGGAACAAGGAGAGTGGGGAATCCATCGAGCATCACAAGGATTGCTGGGGTAGTTCAGGATACCAACCCAAAGGAAGGAGGAAGATGGTTTACTTTGATTCCATCCCTTCGGAGTGGAACTCAAAACAAAAGGGGCACCATTGATACCAAACTCTTTGAGTAAGAACTGAATGGGGCAAGGTAGGTTTCGGACCTACCAACCAAAAAGGGAATAATTTGTAAGTTTCGAACTTACCGACCAAGAGGGAGAATGGTAAGTTTCGGACTTACCGACCAATAGGGGAGAATTGTAAGTTTCGGAATTACCGACCAAGTGGGAGAATGGTAAGTTTCAGACTTACCAACCAAGTGGGAGAATGGTAAGTTTCAGACTTACCAACCAAGTGGGAGAATGGTAAGTTTCAAACTTACCGACCAATGGGAGAATGGTAAGTTTCGGACTTACCGACCAAAGGGAAAATGTTAAGTTTCAGACATACCGGCCAAGAGGGAGAATGGTAAGTTTCAGACTTACTGACCAAGGGGAAGAATGGTAAGTTTCGGACTTACCAACCAAAAGGGGAATGGTAAGTTTTGGACTTACCGACCAGAGGGGAAATGGTAAGTTTCGGACTTATAGACCAAAGGGAAAATGGTAAGTTTCGGACTTAATGGCCAAGAGGGAGAATGGTAAGTTTCGGACTTACCGACCAAAGGGGAGAATGGTAAGTTTCAGACTTACCGACCAAAAAGAGAAATGGTATGTTTTGGACTTACCGATCAAGGGGAAAAATGATAAGTTTTGGACTTACCGGCCAAGAGAGAAAATGGTAAGTTTCAGAATTACCAACCAAGAGGGAGAATAGTAAGTTTCGGACTTACCAAAAAACGGGAGAATGGTGAGTTTCGGACTTACCAACCAAAGGGAGAATGGTAAGTTTTGGACTTACCAGCCAAGTGAGGAGAATGGTAAGTTTCGGACATACCAACCAAAAGGGGAGAATGGTAAGTTTCGGACTTACTAACCAAACGGAGAAATGGTAAGTTTCGGACATACCGACCAAGGAGAAGAATGGTAAGTTTCGTACATACTAGCCAAGAGGGAAAATGGTAAGTTTCGGACTTACCAACCAAAGGGAGAATGGTAAGTTTTGGACTTACCGAGTAAAAGGGAGAATGGTAAGTTTCAGACTTACTGACCAAGGGGGAGAATGGTAAGTTTCAGACTTACTGACCAAGGGGGAGAATGGTATATTTCGGACTTACCGACCAAAAGGGGAATGGTATGTTTTGGACTTACCAACCAGAGGAAAAATGGTAAGTTTCGGACCTACCGACTAAAGGAAAAATGGTAAGTTTCGGACTAACCGACCAATGGGGAGAATGGTAAGTTTCAGACTTACCGACCATGTTCGGACTTACCGACCAAAAGGGGAGAATGGTAAGTTTCGGACTTACTGAGGAAAAGGAGAAATGGTAAGTTTTGGACTTACCGACTAAGGGGAAGAATGGTAAGTTTCAGACTTACCGACCAAGAAGGTGAATGGTAAGTTTCGGAATTACTGACCAATGGGAAAATACCCGGTGCCAAGTTAGTAGGCAAAAGAAGGCAGAATCCTGAATAGTCAAGGACATTCTGTCGCAATAATCAATTCTGCATCAAACATAAGCAACCAAACAAGCAGGCAAGAAATGTTCAATGAGTTTTATTACCGGAGTCAATGAAGTGATTACATGTACTTAAGCTTGCAAAGAACCAGTAACATGACATGAAGGTTAAGAATCTACGTCATCTCTGGATCTCTTGGAGCCTGAGACTTTGGCAAAGAGCGTACGGCTCAGGACGGCGCTGTAGATTGGCAAGGTCTCTTCAACTTTGGCTTCGTAATTTGCTGTGAAACTCTTCCCCTCTATGATTGCAAGATCCTTCGATCGTATGGAGCCACTAAGCAAGCGAGAGAGCTCTTTAGTCATTGTATAAGAGCTCAAGGGGTATTCTTGGAACTGTGCTAGCATTTGCCCTTGAATAAACACATCTTGTTGGTAACCAAACTGCTGCATCACATGGACTAGGTGATATTCAACTCCACCAGTCAACCCTGGCAAGACAATAAGTTGCATGTCAGCTGTGTTGAAGATGGCCTCAAAGTTATGCGCAGCTGAAGGAATAATGCGCCAGATGATTTTCTATTCTGTCAAGCTTTCTAAATGCTCGTACTCCTTCTGAACTGAGGTGAGCATGTGCACATGGCCACTTTGACAGTAGGATTCGAAGGCTGATCGTTGTGGGCATAAGACTACTACTCCCAGATGTGCAACCAACCATACCTATACAAAAGCTCCACAGCCATAAAAGTGTCGGTAGTGGTGCAGTGATCGTTCCAAAGCTCGGTAAGTTTCTGCCAAGATGATTGGGGCCAAATCTATTTGTCAGGTAACAACTGCCAAAGCGATCTCAGCGACTTCAATTTTTACAACCATTCGGCCATGGCTAAAAATCAATTCTCCCAAGAAGCAGACAACAAAGCCTTTCAACTAAAGCTCGTCACCTAGGGAGGCGTGCATTCCAGCTACTTTGTCAAAGTAGGCTAGCTGCAGCATGGGAGAATGTCCATCTGAACAGATGAGCTGATGACCACAATCACTGGTTGATAGGCCAGTTAGCTCGCTTAACAATGAAGAATACTCATCACGCCGCATAAACACGGTGGGTCCCAAGAACATCTGTAGACCACCTATTCTGTGGACCTCCTCCAAGGTTGGGGTCAGTTCGATTCTCCTAAAGCGAATTACATGATGAGTTGGTTTCCAAAATCGAGCAGCGGCACACAGAAAGTATCGAGAAACCTCCACCTTTGCGATATCCAGAAGCTTTGAAGAGATTTCCCAAATCCACAGCTTGTCATGATCACTTTCAGTCAACTGCTTGATCCATGCTTGGAGAACGTCTGAGCAGTGTGTGGGCACCACCATAGTAGGGAAACCCATAATCTGTAAGACGCTTCAGCTTTCTTGGCTCGAGAATCCTCAGAAAGGGTAAACGATCTCCTGCAGGGACATGCTCAAAACATTGGTTTAGAAACAGATTTCAATTTTTCTTCGTTCAACAACACTTAGAAAAGTCAAAGAAGACAGATAAAAGATACAATGCAATGGTACTGTAAGAATCAGAGAGACTGGCCTAAAGTTGTAAACTACAACTGATTGAACAGAAAGTTGCTGAACAAACTAAATCTTGTGCACAACCCTGAGGGGAGGTCCTGGTTATCAACCAGTTTTGACCAGGTACCCAAGTAATGAGATATGACCACTCAAACTCGGGGGATCGAGATTATTTGATGATTGTGCTTCCCGGTAGATTACCGGGATCTTCGACCTGCAGAGTAGCTAACATGCCCTTGGTCTAGCATTGGCTTAACGCGTCTAACCATAGGACAGCTGACATGCTCCTGGTTAGACATGGATACTTCTTAACCAGTCAGAGCAGCTTACATGCCCCTGGTTGAGTACTAGCTTAGTGTGACTAACCATAGGACAACTGACATGCCCCTAGTTTGACATAAGTGGCCCAAACCAACGAGAGCAGCTTACATGCCCCTGGTTTAGGCAATGTCCTCCTGATTCTCTTAGACTACACGTCGTTGTCACATCCTAGCTAAGAAAATCGGATAGTGCTCTGTTGGAAAAATCTATTAATACGTTTTGATGATAACAAATGAAATGTGATTAAATGTTAAATAATCACTTAAGAAAATATGACAAGTAGTTATTAAAGCAAAATATTCAATTATATATACTTGTGGACTTACATGCCTTGATAGAA
>JAMKQA010022678.1:0-30137 GCA_024699735.1 Posidonia australis
GTTTAAAAACTTTTAATATACATATCTATTCATGTACAAATTCAACGGTTTTAAAGCAACAATCACTAGATCTCTAAGTTATAAGTTTCAAAACTAAAATGTAATCCATGGATCTTAATATATATCATTTAGATTAAGTACACACCAAAATCTATATCATTTATAAACTCATAACATATAGATCTATTCATGTCAAATTCAATGGTTCTGTATAAACTATAACAAGTACATGTTAAATTTAATACTTAGGAATTTCAAAATAACTTGATTTTTTATATACAAACATTGTAAATAGTTTTGATCAAATCTAGCGGTTTAGATTTTTAATCTTATGGTTAGATGTTAAGATATACAAAGTTGTCTATATATATATATGCGGATATCCGTATCCGTATCCGTATCAGTTGAAAGTTCAAAAGACATATCCGTATCTGTATCCGCTCAAATTCAAAAAATCATATCCGTATCCGTATCCATATCCGCTCATAAACGGATACGGATACGGATATTTTGCAGATATACCGTATCCGTTTGCACCCCTACATGTGTAGCAACTATAGGAGTCTGAGATTGAAGGAGGCGAGCATACTTAGACTGAGAAATAGTCACAGTATCATCAGAAGTGGGAGGAGGCTCGGTGGTGTCTTCGGTAGCATTATTAGCCTAGCCTGGTTTGTCGAATTTTGTCCAACACCGATTTGAAGAATGATTCGTGCAGTCGTAATGATCACACTTGAGATTACCCTAGCGGTTGCCACGTCCTTCGTTGAAGTCATGACCGTGACCACGGCCACGACCACGACTAGAGGCAGCTAAGATGGATTGATCACTGTGTACTATAGGAGTGGCAGTGGAAACACAAAGAACCCGAGAGAATGCCGATGTCAAGGATGGGACAGAGTCAACACCAAGAATGTGGCCACGCACTTGAGATGCAAGTTTAGGACGAAGTGCAGATAGAAATTTTGCGATCGTAAGCTCCTCCCTATACTGATGCATAACCTGTACGTCAGGAGTCAACAGCTAAAGAATCTCCAATTAATCCAAGAGAACCCGGATAGAAGTGTTAAGAGAAAAATTGATCATATATCTCTGCAACCTGAGTAATATTCTTTTCTTGAACATAGGTAGCTTTCATGGTATCTCAAATTCTTTTGGCAGTGGGAAGCATGACCACCCTATGAGAAATCTGAGGCTCCATGCTATTTAATAGCCAAGTAATGACACCATAATCAGAGGCAAGTCAGTCATCGTACTCTGTAAATTTTACATCAGGAGGATTATGAGTAATATGCTTGATTTTTTTATGAGCGTCCAAAAAAGTTTGAATAGACTTAACCAATATAAGGTAGTTTCTACCATCAATCTTGACAGAAGTCCTACTGAGTGTACGCAGCATAACATCTTCAGAAGTAGGAACCGAGGAGGATGCCATAAGAGCAAGAGTATGTAGCAATAGGGAGGATAATAGCAAGGTGACAACAAATATCACATAATAACCGAGACCATAGTAGAGCTTAGAGGAGAGAAACAACCTAGCAAACCATCCTTGGCCAGTGACAAGGATTGTTCATATCACCGGAGGAGGAAGAGATGCCCTCCGGAAAGAGGAGGAGGACGAGGCGGTGCAACGGCGGAAGATCAGGAGGCTTGCCCTTGGCAGCCAGCAGTGGGAGGAGGCGGCGGAAGCTAGGGAAGGGGTTGACGGCTTCTACTGTGATGGCTGGAAGAGCAGTCAGTGCTGGAGGAGGTTGGTGGAGGGCGTGGAGGGGCCGACAGTAGGTTTGGACATCGGAAGAATGGCCGACAGTGACTGACAAGGCCAGGAGAAGAGTCAGCAGTGGCCGATGAGTTGGAAGGAAAAGCTAGCAGTGTCCGGCGGTGCTAGAGGAAGAGCCGGCAGTGTCTGGCGGTGGAGAGAGAAGGGTCGACAGGCAAGGAGAGGGAGGTCGGCGGTGGTGGTGGCTAAGGTTGGGGTGTTGTGAAGAAAACCTAGTGCTCTAATACCATATTTAGTGGAGAAGGCAAAAGATAATTGTTATTCTTGATCAATCACTAAGTACATATATATAGTTATAATGATATCCATATAGACTAAACGGATATCCATATAACCATTACACAATAATCCATATAACAATTACAAACTTTAACATTAATATTGAAGAACATATATATCGTTATAGTTTGATCAATTTTTTTCTTAGTATTTTCAAACATGTTTTTAATGGTCTTCTACTTTGAGACTTGTTTTCTATTTATAACTGCATTTGAATGGTTGTATCTTTGATTATATGTTTTAAACATTCTAATAATGTTTTTATCCCTATCTTTTTATGTATTTTGATTACCATTGTCACTTCTTTTGTAAGTTTAGGTACTACCCATCATGGTACTAAATGTCTACGCATGTCACCGAAATTTCTCCGACGCGTGTCTTATTTTCAATTTACCGATATGACTCCAACACGATATCGGAATGGAAGTTTTCTGAACAAATGTAATTTTTTTTTACCGTGTTTCCACCAACACGATTCCGACATATCGATATTTCTCCGACATGTGTATTTTTCAACTTATCGAAGTCCGACACGAAATCGACATTTAAAACCATGCTACCCATCTCATGAAATCTTTAAATTTATTCTCTATGTCATTCTTCATTTGCAGGCTTCAACAGGCAATAGTTCTGGAAATGGGAATGCAAGTGCAGTCACTATGGTGTTGGTAGTAGTGGGTGTGGTTGAAGTGGGAGTGGCATTGACGGGGGTAAAGAAGTAGTTGTTTACAAAAACAGAAGTAGGATAGGGAGGAAGGAGATAATGAAGGTAGTTTGCGGAAGAGGTTTGGGGGGGGGGGGGGGATTGGATGGTGTGTACTTATTGTGTGATGATGTTTTGATCAAGCAAGGAAAGGCTTTAGGTCTTTCAAAATCGGTTAATGTTGTTCATCAGTATCTTATGGACTTGAGAGATTGAGGAAATGTGCTGGGAGTGGTGGTGGTCTCAGATGAGACAGTTCTAGATGAGATAGTTGTTGTGGTGATTGGGTAAGAGGTTGGGATTTTAAAGTGCTGTTCAAGATGAGGATTGGGTGACAGGAACAAATGCAGAATGACTAGATCAATTGTGAAGGGTTCAAAATCACATACTGCTTGTGTTCAGGAAACAAACTTAAAATGCTTGATTCGAGTATTTGCCATTTAGTCGGAGGTACATATCTAAATGAATTTGCTTTCAAAGAATCTGCTGGTGCTGCAGGGGGTCTGTTTACTATGTGGAATGGATCTTTGTTTGCATACAAAAACACGGTTGTGGTTGTGTGAGATTGGGACAACAATTTGGAATGGGTAGTTATTAATGTGTATGGTCCATGTGAGCAGAGCATGAGACATGCACTATGGAATTATTTAAGAATTCTACAATGGGAAGGAAAATGCTTGTTGTTGAGGGAGGCTTTGATGTAGTTTGATTTGCCAATGAAAGGTTTAGAAGTCATGGCAGGCTTACAATGGGAATGATAGAATTTACTGATGTTATTCAAGAGCTGGAGTGGACCAACCTGCCAATTGCTGGTTGTCAGTTCACATGATCCAATCTAGGCAAAACTGTCTCTTGCGAAATTGGACAGAATTTTGTATCAAATTGGTGGGATGATCAGTGGCCTGTAATATAAGTGCATTATGTCTCTAGGATCTTGTGATCATATGCTTCTTCTGCTTGCATCGGAGGATTCCATTGACTGGGTTGTCGACCTTTCCAGTTTGAGACAATGTGGTTTGATGTGGGAAGTTTTGATGCTCTGTTTGGAGGATGGTGGAGGGAACTGCAGTCAGGGGTTCTCTTGTTTTTAGGGGAGATTTGGGTTCTTCACAAAACTTAAGTGGTTGAAAGCAAAAATAAGACTTTTAAGTGGTTGAAAGGAAAAAAAATCAAGAAATGGACCAAGGATGATGTGGGTCAGGTGGGAATGGTTTTAAAAAGGATCAAAGCCAAAAGAGATGATCTCGATGCTAACGGTGCATGCACTAATGTAGATAGAGAGACGAGCATTTAGGGAGAACTTGATACTCAAAAGGGAGGAACTTACCTGAAGACAAGGTAGAGCTTTGTGGTTGAAAGAAGGGGTCAGGAACTAAGTTTTTTCAGAAAGTGGCAAACGGGAGGACAAATTTCATATGCCCTTTGGTCATTGAGGGGGTTACTTTGGCTGACTAGGAAGAGATAATAGATGGTGTGGAATGTTTCTTTGCGGTGCATTTAAAGGCAAAACCTCACATGAATTTATGTCTGATCCTCACATGAACTTACCTGAAGAGGAACTCAAAAAACCTTATAGTGTGGTGGAAGTTAGGGATGCAATTTTCATGATGGCAGGTGATAAGACTCTAGGTCCAGATGACTTTCTAATGGTGATTTTTCAAAAACATTGGATTTGTTTAGTGCTGAAACTATGGAGATGATGAATGACTTATGTGAGAATGAAAAGAAGAAAAAAGTATGTATTGCTATTGAACATGTAGTTTCATATATTTATGGTTTATTAGATATTCTTGACTAAATGAATATTCAATATTCTGTCTAACTAACGTAACATTAATACATGACAACTCTTCTGATACTCCTTCTCAAGTTGGATCATATATATCTAGTATATATATTTATTATGCTTAACTTGGTACACACAGACTCAAAAATCCTTACACTCAACCTTTTGGTGAAGATGCCAACTAGTTATTCTAGTGATTGAATGTATGATGTTGAAATAACTCTTTTCATTACTATGTTTCACATAAAATGACAGTCAACCTCTATGTGCTTTATGTGTTTATGAAAGGTGAGATTATTTGTAATGAATATAGTAACTTGATTATTACAATACATAGGTATAGGTGTCTCAATAGTAAAATCAAGTTCTGATAGGAGTGCTTTGATCCACATCATCTTGCAGGTCATCTGTGTCATAGATCTGTATTCTGTCTCTGTGTTTGATCTAGATACCATGTTCTGCTTCTTACTACGTTAAGTGATAAGATTTTCTCTTACATATAAACAGAAATCAATTGTAGATTTTCTATCTTCTCTATCTCTAGCATAACTTGAATCGAATAGGCCTCAATTTTCAGGTGGTCACTCCTCTTGTAAACTAAGTCTTTTTCTAGTGTACCTTTGACATATACAAGAACACGTAAGGTTTTACTTTAATGTACTTTTCTAGACTCATGCTTGTACTAGTTGAGTAAACCGATTGTATAGGAGATGCCTAATTGTGTCACTGTCAAATATATGAGTTTCCCAATTAATGTCTATATTGACTAGATCTTTTAACAGTTCTGAAGTAGTGTTTTAGAAGGAAGGTGTTTGTTCAATAGGAGTGTTCAAAGTGTGTCCTAAAGTGTACCATTATCTCTCTAATGCATGCTGTATCACTACCTGTCATCAACATAGGTTATCGACAACCCACCCATTGGTAATCTTCTTGTAGAAGACCAAATGATTAACAGTGCATCTCTAAAAACCTCTTGCCATAACTACCTGATTGAATATGTCAAATTAAGTTTAAGGACTCTATTTTAACTTATAGATAGTTTTCTTCAACTAGCATACTTTATCCTCTCCTTGAGTAATATACCCTAGAGGTTACTTTATAAGCACAGAATTTGTTAAATTATCATACAGAAATGCATGCTTCACATCCAACTGGAATAACTCCTACGAATTATTTATGGCAATGGATAATAACACACTTGAATGGAGTTGAGGCAGGCAATGGGTGAAAAAGTCTCTACATAGTCTATTCCATAAGTTTGAGTGAAAGCCTCGAGCAATCAGTCTAACTTTATATTTATCAACTGTGTCATTTGTCTTATACTTTATTATATAAACCTATCTGTAGGTGACTATAGTGGCTCCAATAGGGCAGGTCACTGACTCATGTGTCACAAACTGTTAATTTGGTTATCTTTTCATCTATGATTGCCTTCCATGGATTTTGTAGGGTCTCTTGATAATTTCTTGGAATAGACTTAGAGAAGATAGACAAGGTAAAGGTACAAAAAATAAGGTGAAGAGAATCATAAGAAACAAAATTGGAAATTGGATGAGCAATGAAAGAACATGTACCCTTGTTGAGTGCAATTGGAAGATCAGAATCAGTTGGAGATGGATTTGCATTGGTAGAGAAGGATGGTTTTGTCAATGGAGACACGTGTCTATTGGCAGCGACGATATACCTGCAAAGGATGAGATTTCTCCTTATTGACATTGGTGTCTTGAAAGTCACTTGTAGTAACTAGGTTAACAACTGATAAGATAGGAAAACACTTGACATCAGATGTAACACTATCAAACCAAGCTTTGGACTCAAAAAATATAACATTGGTAGATACAAAATACTGTCTACTGCAAGGATGAAAACAATGATAATCTTGTTAAGTTTGAGAATAACTGACAAAGACACTTATTGACCTGAGAGCAATGTTTTAAATGTTGGTTTCATGTCGGACTTTAGTAAGATGAAAAATAGCTACGTGTCAGTAAAATGTTGGTATATTGGTATTGTGTCGGTGGAAACATAGTAAAAAAAATTCACATTTGTTTAGAAAATTTTCATGTCAATGTTGTATCGAAGTTGTATCAGTAAATTAAAAATAAGACACATGTGGTGAAAATTTGACAATACATATAGACATTTGGTACTATGTCTGGGAGATAATTTATCAAGGTCAGGTAAAAGATCCTGAACAAAAGCATCGGTTAAAGACGTCGAAGAGGGACCTCACCTTCTAGAGGCGTAGAGGGCATCTTATTTATAAGATATGTAGCAATAAGGGTAGTATTAGATCAAATGTATTTTGGAATATTCATGTGTAACATGATGGTGTGTGTAACATCTAGGTTGTGTCTGTGTTTGCACTTAGCAATCTTATTTTGTTGAGAGGTGTGAAGACAAATAGTTTGATATATAATTCTTAAAGATGTACAATAAGTTTGAACACCAGATTGGACAAATTCAAGAGCATTATCTATGTGCTTGCATTTTGGATTAACATCATACTGATTCTTTATTTTTTTAACGAAGGTTTTGAATACATCAAAAATATGATTACGATCTTTATGCAAGTATACTCAAGATGCACATGAAAAATCATAAAAAAAAAAATATAATAATGATGATCAGACACAGACGAGACTTTGGAAGTACCCTAGATGTCACAATAGACATACTCAAACAAATTTTGACTCGACACGACATAAATTTCTAAATATGTGATGGTACTTGCTTAACTGACATGACTTACAATCAAAAGTAGAAATTAAAAATCAAGGCAACTGCTGTAACTTCTAGTATGATGGATGATTTAGCTAATGATGCGATAAAATGGAAGACTTAGAGATAGACGTCACATATGCTAATCTTCGTTGTATATCATCATGGACCAGTAGGTACATGCCATTGTCTAGTTCACGGTCCAAATCAATCATCCTTTCCTTTCGTAAATCCTAAAAAGTACAGTGAAATGGAAAAAAAGTCACATAATAAAACAAATGCTTTGTAATAGCACTAATAAAAATAAGATTAATAAGAAAATCAAGTACATATAAGACTTTTCTGATTGAAGTTGAGAAGAGATCTGAACAACCCTTTCTCTAGTAACATGATAAGAACTGACATCAGCATTGGTCATCGAACAAATATCAAAAAGTTGGGATAAATGTGTAAATATATAGGAGGTACATGAGTCGATGATCCAAGAGGTATCATTGAAACGAGGAGGGTAGTAGTATCTGAGGGAGTAGCGTGAGAGGTAGTAGCAGACTAGTAGTAGTGTTAATGACCTTTAGTTGTAGGAGTGATTCATAATCCTGAGAAATGGTAATAGGCTGCTCTTTATTGGTGGAAGTGACAGGTGGTGATCCTGTAGTAACATTTGTCGTTTGAGATCGATCAATCACATCCCAGCATTTGTCTATTCGATGTTCCATTCATTTATAGTGTGAGCATTGAAGACGTCCTCTTTTTTCTGAGTGGCCACGACTACCCCTTTGGGAGCTACCACGTCCTTGACTCCGTGTAGTTGTCATGGTCGATTGATCTGAGACTGGAGCAAGCATGGCTGTGGAGATCCATAAGATCCAGGCAAAAGTTATCTATACGTTAGGAACACTGTCAGTGCCTAAGATCTATCCTTGGATCTAAGAGTTGAGATCTAGGTTTAAACTAAATTAGTAGATCGCTATGACAAGTTCTTCATGATATTGTTTTATCTAGGTGACAATCGTTTAAAGGTTGATAGATCTCGAGTTTATTAAGTAAAGTATACAAAAGTGTGAAGTGCTCTTGAACAAAATGATCACCTTGATGTAAGGTAAACAACTTCTCGTATGCTTTAAAGACTCTAGATATGGTTTTTTCATGACCATATGTGAGACACACTGTATCTCAAATCACCTTTTTCGGCTGCAACATCATGACATTGCGTGCAATAGAAGGTTCCATGTTATTTATCAAACAAGACACTATGGTCGAATCATCAACATATTAATCATCATATGTTACATCTTTACTGTTAGGAAAAGGCTTTGTAAGGTATTTCAACTTGCGATGTGTTGCAATAAAAGTCTCTAAACTCTGCATTGAAAGAAGATAATTTTTGCCATTAAGCTTCTTAGCTGTCTCACTAAGATTTTTCACCAATAATTCTTGAGAAGCCATAAGACAAATACAACCAATACGATTTGTTCATAAAATAACACCAATGAGGTGATCAGTCTGTTGCATTAACATGTGTGGACGTGACAGGTCCATACACTAGAGACTATGTAGATCTACTGGTCATCTATGACATGAATCTGAACAACGATGCGACGGCCAACATCATTGTTCAGACAGAGAAGAGGGATGGGTTGGAGTTATCGATCAGGGTCCTAAATGGGTTGACGACTGTGGAGGAGAGCCCCGAAGAGGCTAGGGATGTCACCAGACAGCCCTGGAGGGGTTCGGGACGTCACCAGAAAGCTCTGGATGGGCTGTAGTCATCGATGGGTTGGTCTGGATAGCTTGTCAGTGTCGATGGGCTGTCCTAGGTGGCCTGGCGACACTGACGGGCTTTCCTGGGTGGCCTGTCAGTGTCGGCAAGTTTGCTTCGGTGCTCTGTTGGCACTGGCAGACCTGTCTGGATGGTTGGAGATGGCTGACGACGTCGGAAGTAGGGAAGGGAGGTGGTGCTGGCGTTTAGGGTTGAGTGGGGACTAGGTTTTCAACCTGGTACCATGTGAGAATGAAAAGAAGAAAAAAGTGTGTATTACTATTGAGCATGTAGTTACATATATATAACCCGTCTAGCTAAAATAACCTTAATACATAACTCCTCTAACAACTTTCATACCAATGGGGGAGATGTTGGTTTTGCAAAGTCCACTTTCATTTCTTTGATCCTTAAAAAGTTTGATGCCATTGATATCTCCGACTTTCTTCCCGTTGGCCTCTTAAATGGTGTGTACAAGGCAAATGTTTAGTCTTGAGACTCAAAACCACATGTGCAAGTTGATTTATGATTACCAATCTGCGTTGGTCAAAGGCCAGTAAATTCTTGGTGGTTTTCTGGTGGCGTATGAATGTATTGAGGCTATAATCACAAGGTTGATTTGGAAATTGGAGATGAAAATGCCTATGACAATGTGAACTGGAGTTGTTTAGAGGAAGTCATGTGTTGTATGGGTTTTGGAAGGAAATGGAGAGAATAGATTGGATATTGTGTCAGCTCTGCTGGCTTTTTTGTCTTGGGAAATGGGTGTCCTAAAAGTTATTTTTGATGTGGTAGAGGCTTGAAGCAGGGAGACCCACTCTCCCCTTTTTGTTCTCACTTGTAGCAGAGGTCTTTTTGTCATTTGTGTTTAAAGGTAGAAAATGGTGCTTTACTACATGGTTTCTATCCATGCAAGAGAAAGAGATTTGTTCCTTATCTTCAGTGTGCAGATGATACTGGTTTTTTGTGGGGTGTCATACCGATAGGTTATTAATTTATGTGCTGAGAAGCTTTTGGATGATCATGAGGCCAAAGGTAAATATCACACATCAACTGTGATTTGGGTGTGTGTTGATGATCGGTGAGTGAAAGACAAGTTGGACTTTCTGGTATGGAAGGTGAAATCTTTTCCATTAAAATTTCTTGGTCTGCCATTAAGCAGTGGTGGATTAAAAGCCCAAGACTGGAACCTAGTGTAGACAGCTTTGAAAAACGTTTGCAGGAGGGGTGAGAACTTTTTTGTCCTTCAGTGGCAAAATCACCTTGTTATCTGCCATTGTGCCAAATCTTCTTGTGCATTATCTCTCTATCTTCTGCATTTTAGTTACCATGGCAATAATAGATATGAAGGTATCATGAATAGATTTCTTTAAAAAGGGGTTAAAAAGGTGTCTCACAAGTTTCATATTGTGGCATGGAATGTTGTGCCTAAGAAGGTGGAATTGGACTACTGGATTTTCAGATCTTTTAATCTCGCACTACTGGGAAAGCTGTTAGGGTTACTTGGTCAAAGAGGAGAAAATAGTTCTTGCTTGTGGCAAAAAGTTGTTCTTGGGAAATGGTACAGAGGTAGTCTTAAGGGTCTAATGGGTGAACCAGGTGGGAGAATGCCTTAGATGTGGTGAGGTATGTTGGAGGCTCAAGATGCAATGAAGTGTGGGATGGTGATGGAGGTGGTTCGTGGGAATTGTGTTAGGCTTTGGAAAGATAAGGTGGATAGATGTGACTGCACTGAAATTCTCCTTTGTAGCTCTTTTTAATGTTATGGCCATTCTTTCTGTGAGAATTCATTAGTGTTTGAGTTTTCTGAGGCAGAGATTGCTTGAGATGTTCAATTTCGAAAGGGTCTTCATGATACTGAATTTAGGGTCTTTTTGTTGCTCATCTCTGTTTTGGATTCCCATGGTTCCTCACTTATCTCTTCTGCTCCTTATCTCTTCTGTTTTAGGTTCGATAAAGTAGCAGTGGAGTAAGAATGGTCAATTCTCTGTTAAATCATTGTCTCTAGTTATTGCAGGAAGTGGTGCATGGATTGAGTGTAGAAAGTTCATTTGGAATTTTCATGTTCAAATGAAAATTTAGTTTATTGCATGGCACCTCTCGCGAGGAGGTGTCTTGACAGATTTGGCTCTGAAATGATGTGTATTCAAATAGGAAAGTAGATGCTCTTTTTGTTCGAAGAGGAAGATTGGTGACACTTATTTTTTGGATTCTCCTTCTTTAGTGGATGGTGGCCAAATCTATTGGGTCTTGACTCTACCTTGAGGATTGACATGAATAGATTTTGGTTCCTCCGCATGAAAAGGAGACATATGGATGGAAAATGACTGGTGTGAAAATGCTGTCTCATGCTATTTGGTGGGGTTGGTGGCTAGAATGAAATTGCAGAATTTTTGAGGGTACCTCACCCTCCTCTAATCATCAGGATTGGAAGGAGAGTATTTCAGGTCTAGTATCGAATGGTTGAATTTGCAGATGAAGTTGACACGGATGGGTGCTTGCAGTTTGGTTGGACGTTTTGGTTGCTTTGTGATAGGCAAGGGCCTGGTTATGGCTGCATTGTCGTTTCATTTTCAGTTTCACTTTTTTGTTGTTCCTTGTTTATATTTCATTTCCTTATCTCCTTGGTGAGGCTGTTTCGTCTTTTTTTTCTTCTTCTCTGGAATAAAATTTCTTTGCTTGGCTGCTAAACAAAAAGGATTTAGTTATACGATAACTCTTTTTATATTTTTAAAACTTGAAACTGTCTTCATGTTTTATAGTTTTCACTCATTTATTTTGACATTATCTGAGAATAGCTCTGTTTGAATCTTGACTAAGGTAATTATTTATCCTGTTTCTGTTTATAGAGAAGCAGAAGTCTTTGTCAGCCATTGTACCTGCTATAGAGAAGGCACGTCTTTATCGTGGGAAAGGTGGAGAAATTATGCGTTTGGCAGTTTCCCGTTTCATTGAGTGTATCTCGTTGTCTCGTGTACTTCTATCAGAGAAAATAAAATCGAGTTTACTCGATACTCTTAATGACAATCTGAAGCACCCAAATGTTCAGATACAGGTTAGCTCAGATGTTGAAATCTGTTGTTCCTCCGATTGCACACATCATTAATAGGCATTAGTCTTTTGAAATTCTGTTTGATTTGCTTAATTTGTGTTGAACTTATCTGCTGTTGAAGTATCAATAATCATGTCATTTACAATCTCTCATGATGCTTTCTTTCTTAATAGGTCTCTATAAGATAGAAGTTCTCTTCATTTTGCTTTTGTTGTAATTTAAATTTCCTATGCATTATAGACAATTGATATTTATGGTTTCCCATGCAGTGTTCAGCTGTTGATGCACTGAAGCACTTCATTCGAGCATACATTGCTGGTGGTGATAGCAGAGTTGCAAATGATTTAACGTGGAAGTACCTAAAACTTCTAAAAGATCCTAATCCAGCTGCAAGAAGAGGTTCAGCATTGGTTATTGGTATTTTGCCATTCGAATGCCTTGCTCCAATATGGAGGGATGTGCTCTCGAAGCTTTCTGCTTCTTGTATAATTGAAGTATGTTTGCTTTATTCCTTTATGATTAGATTTTTTGGTTGTTCCTTCACTTTCATACTTCAGAAAACTATAAACAAGATTCTAAATGTCGGTTTCTTGTTGGACTTTGGTTTGACAAAAATAAGAAATGTGTTGGACATTAGTAGAAACATGGTAAATTTATGACAATTCAAGGAAATGATACAAAAACTTTGAATTTCAATTTAAAACTCTAGTATAAGCTAAAGTAATAATCTACATTTATGACTACTTAGATTCACTTTTTAAACATGTATTGCATTAAATATTCTACATAAATTTAATACAAATATTTTGAATTATAAATAGTATTTAAAATACTTAATAAATGTATAAATCATACTTAAAAATGCTTAGTATATGTTTAAAATAAATAGTTTTCATAATATTTAATATGGAGAGAAAGTAGAGATGAGAGATTAGTAAGTGTTGGAGATGTAGAGTTCAATTGAAAACCATTCTAGATATTGCCACTTCATAGTCCCTAGAGACTTCGTTGCCCATCCCGAAATGATATACGGTTATATGAGTATATGGATTTGTATCCTATTCCCAACAAGAAGTGGAAGGAGACGACTGCAAAAAAGATCAGATCTAGATCCTGCTTGGGTTGCTCGTGTCATCTATAGATACGATATGTTGGCATGAGTTGGTGAGTTTATCAAGGAAAAAATCCAGATGTCGGTTTTCAGGATTGACATGAGTCGACTTGGCTGATATTTCGCTGACACTTGTTGACATTTAGAACGTTGATTGTAAATAGAAATTAGAATAGAATCCTCATATCATGTCAATTTTGAACAATTCTCCCTTTATCAACAAGATATTATAATGATCTTTTAGTTAATGCATGTCTGCTTCTTATTGGGCTAACAATAAAAGAATGAGTAAAGAATCTCTTGCACTGTCATTTAACTTCTACATTTTTCATTTTTGTAATGCATTGCAACTGATTCATATTGCAACTATTGTCTGACACTTTGACCTATGTATCTATGTTTCTATAGTACATCTCAGTTTATGTATATTATTGACTGTACTTTTGATGCTCTAAAGTTAAGGAATTCCTATAATTTTTTAAATGTAATCTGCATAGTCTTGCTTTGTGGATACAGGCTACTCCTGATGACCATGATGCTGAAGTTCGTGTTAATGCTGTCCGTAGTCTTGTGCTCGTATGTGAAACACTAACCAGTACGAGATCTTTGATCTCTGATAATACTGAAGAAGGGTCATTCTTGTTTCTTCGGATAAAACATGAAGTGATTCAAGTTTTGTTTAGAGCTCTTGATGACTATACCATTGACAACAGAGGTGATGTGGGCTCTTGGGTGCGTGACGCTGCTATTGATGGGCTTGAGAGATGCACTTACATCCTTTGTAGGAAAGATTCTGATGGCATTCCCAAGCTGCCTTCAATGGAAATTCCATCGGTACCTGACTTAGACTTGATTGCTAGAGATCCAAGATGCCTACTTTTTGATGCAGATACTGCCACCAACTTGATAGGGGGCATTGCAAAACAAGCAGTTGAGAAGCTTGATAAACTGCGAGAAAGTGCTGTAAAGGTGCTTCATAGGATATTGTACAGCCAAAAATTCCCTCTTGCATTGATTCCTCATGTGGAAGCAATCAAAGAAATTATTCCCAGCGAAACAAATTTTAAGTGGGGGGTAATCCTTCTCCTATTGATTATAGTAATGTTTGTTTTGTCATTGTTTCAGTAGCATATTTTCTAATATTTTGCATACCTAAATTTTCTCAATCTTGAGTGAAACAAGTTTCAGAGTTCATTTCTCAGCAGCATTTCCTTAAAGCCATCTCATTTGATCGTACTAGAACAGAAATTTTTTTACCAAAGTGTATTCTCACATATTATGTTATATGAATGTCCGAAAGGGACATCCCATCTGCTGCTAATGGCTTTTATGAATCTAATTAAATAAGAGAAGTTCCTTCCATCTTGACAATTCCCTTCAAACTTTCTGCAGTACAATGCGTTCTCAGTCTATTCTCTTATACTGTAAATCGTTAATTTAAGTTTCCAAACTTCTGCATGTGATTCATTGGCTGACTTGACAATATTGGCCCATATTGATCTCCATTTGAAATACAATTGTCCTATTCTATTTCTTTTCTCTTTAGCTTCTGTGTTGGCCTATTTATTAGGCAATCTCATTTCATCTAGATGCATAGATTTACATAGATACATCACCTACTTACTTTTGCCACATTTTAGATCTTTGTTTTCTCCATAGTTATTATGAATAAATATGATTTGATACATTTTTGTACCTTCTATTAATTATGACTATCTCAAATGATTTGAGATTTCACATTGAATCCATGTTTGCATTCGTACAGGTACCTAAGCTGTCTTTTCCATGCTTAGTTAAGCTACTTCAGTTTCCTTGTTATAGCAAAGCGGTCCTTTCTGGATTGGTCATCTCTGTTGGTGGATTGCAGGATTCACTGCGTAAGGTATCACTTGCAGTTTTGCTAGAATATATCCAAGATTCAGAAAGTAACGTGGATGGGAACAAACTTTCAAGAGAATACATGCTCAGTCATGATCTTCTTTGGATTCTCAAACATTATCAAAAGTCAGATAGAGTCATTGTACCTACACTGAAGGTATGATACCATTTTGTTTAATAGTTGTTCTTGAGTGCAACTATCTGAGATCTAAATGAATTACAAGTCAAAATTTTAAATCACATGTAAATGCCCAGTCTAGTTATTTGTTCTAGACGATTCACCTTCGAAGCCATAAACGTAGATAAGATCTTAGATATGACCATGATGCCAGTTTGAGTTGGTAGGCTCTATGTAATAGCTGATTTCTTGGATGGTGCTTACTCAACTTGATGCAACTACCTTTTTGAGAAAAGGTTACTTCAAAATGGTTTCTTTTCTTGATGATACTTCATATCAGAGTTGTTCCTTCAAAATGTTCCTTCTGTTTATTCACTTCTTGTGTACATTTTGGTCTCTGTTCTTTCAGTAAAATATTTCTTTGGTTTCTTGTAGTGACATAATCTGCATTAGATCACTGTTAGCGTTCTTGATCACAATCTCTGATTCTAATACAAGATTTTTCTTCTTGTAGACAATTGAAATTCTCCTCAGCAAAAAGATTTTCTCAGATATGAAGGTATATACTTATTTTGTCAACTTTTATCAGATTATAGTACTGTGGAATTTGCAAATGATTTTTAGCAAACTAAAAAATATTCGGACAGATGGGGATCCCATTTGATGAGCAGCACGATACTTGGGACTTTTATGTTGGTGTTTTGGATTCTTTGACAATTGAATTGAAGGCGACAAAGGACTTCTCAAAGCTGTTGATGGGATTATCTATTCTTGGATTCATTGCTTCATCAACAGAGTGCATCAACAGTAGTGCATTTACATTGCTTATATCTTTTCTTGCACATCGGTATCCAAAGGTGAAAATCAGTACCAAAAATAAGAAATTTCTTTGGATGATAGTTTCCTTATCATTGCTAGTAAACAATAACGTGACTGCAGTTGTCTTATCATGTTTTTGTAAATTGTTTTGTTGCCATTTCAGATACGTAAAGCTTCTGCAGATCAAGTTTACCTTGTCATTTTGCAAAATGAAAATCTTGTGGCACCCAACAAAAGGGAAGAGGCACTGGAAGTTGTCACTGAGACATGCTGGGAAGGTGATATTGATGAAGCAAAATGTCGAAGAGCGCAATTATCTGTGATGGTTGGTGTGGACGTTGAAATCATCACCAGAGAACCTAAAAAGGATTACTGAAAAGTGCTAGCAATGATTAGAACATACCTTACTCTTTGTTTGTTGGTTTTTCTGGGTTCTAGCTACCTGAGACTCCATTCTTTTGGGCTTCGGATGATGTAGAATATTTCTCCACTGCCTATTACTAGCTTCTCAACAACTGGTTCAAGAGTTCAGACCTTGAATAGTACTTAAGCTTTATGACTTAGGTCACCACACTCTTTGTTGACAAATCTTATTTGAGCGATATCCTTTACAAGTGTGTGAGGTCGTATCCTATTAGGTTTGTGTTCATGTAATGATAGGATTGTATTATGGTGAAGGATTAAGAAAGTTAAATGAGCTATATAATTCATCAAGTTTTGTGCTATGGCAACTAGAATTTAGTGGGATTTTCATTATTATGAGTTCATGATGAAAGGAACAAATAAAGTATTGTTTATTCGATACATGATTATTACTCTGATTGGAGGATTGCAAGTTCAAATTCCAAAGGGTGTAGAACCTTTTGAGAAAAAGAAAAGAGTTCATGAGAAGAGGTTGAGGCTTGCTAAGAAAAATAAGAACTTATCAATCCTCATTCTGGTGTGGCTTAGTGCTTTTGAGTAAAAAAATTTCAAACTTTACATGAAGTCATTGAAATATAATAATAAGTAATGTACTTATAGCATATTGGCCACAATACTCGGCTAGTCTATTTGTTTTAATTCCAAAGTCAAGTTTGAAAGTATAATGTTGGTTGTGCAAGTAATTAATATCATTGAACTCTCAAGGCTCTTATGGTGGAACTCTCAAGGCTTGGTTAGTCTCATTTTTTCTGATATTTATAGTGATGATGTTGACGAATTAGGAGTTGAAGGTAGTTGGGGTTGAGATCAGGTTGTGGTGGACTGAGGTTATGCAGTGTTGGGGACACTCGTGGGTGTTATGGAGTTGAAGGTAGCTGCTTGTTGAGCTCAGGTTGTGATGGACTGAGGTTATGCAGTGTGTTTAGTGGGTTTACGTGGTGGTTGGGACGTAGAGGGGGTGCTGTAGGTTGGAGATGGTGGTGGATGCAGTAGGTGATGATGGAGGAGGCCATGGTCAGTAGGGATGAGAGGGAGATTTTCCTACTGTTCGTCTAGTAGCCTCGTCAGTGATGAGGTGGAGTTAAAGAGAGGAGATGCATGCATGATGGTTGTTGGTTTTGAAATGAGATCATGGATTAGGGGTTGACATTAAATTAGATGGATGGGATTGGGATTAAGGTTAGATTGAGGGGTATGATGGTCCACAAATGTCGAGGAGCACATCTATATCCATGCGAGCCAATGAGAAATGAGGATTCGGTAGTCCTTGAGACAAATGACTAATCGATCCTTCCAACTGTCATCATTGACCTAAGGTATCTGTGGTAGTCAGCCATGGTACTAGCTTACGAGGGACGTTCACGAGGGAAACCCACTGGAGTTACACATGGTTGACCCATTGTAGAGCCTAATGTAAGGATTCAGGGCATGTTTCATGAAGATTTGGGTCATCCAAGGATTTTGGATTTGTAGTATGGTAAAGGCTTAAGGTTGATGTAGGGTTTTGGGTTGGTTTGGAGGTGCAAAATAGACTCTAGTGCTGTGGAACGTATTGTCGCTACTGGAGCAAGCTCTTCCGGAGGAGTTTGTCGATAAGTGGTTGTTAAATCAAGGTGTCTATAAATTCTCCTTCCTGAGCGAAGTCAAGGAAACTAAGATCGATGCTAAAGGTTGAGAAAGACACCTTTGCTTGAAGCCTACGGGAAGTTTGCTGTTGGAGTTTGCTATTGGCATTGAGTCACTCATTTGGCAAATGCACTGGAAGACATGATCTGTTTGCTAGAATGTAGATGCAAATGCAAAAATGATACTGAAACACAAATGCTAATGCAAACACAATGCTGGAATGCAATTGTAGGTGCGAAAATAATGGTGAAATTGCCAATGTAGAAAAAACATGCTAAAACACGAAAGTCAATGCAAAGGAAATGCTAGTATGTAATGTAGGTGATGAGTGCTGGTGCGTGTGAATGGTGTACTGATGCAATTGGTACATGCTAAATGTTAATGCTAGTGTACACTGAGCTTTGTTGGGGGTATGCACAGCTTTCCGCGATGTTGATGTGAATATTGAGTATGCGATGTTAATGTGTGATATTTGTGCTTGGGTTATCTAGAGAAAATGTAATGAATTATTTTAATTTGGATAATTAAGTTTAATGATATGATTTTGTTTGTCCTCTCCTATATTTAATTGGTGTTTCTCTAATAATTTCCCATTCTATGTGGTATTTTGGACCGGTTTGTACCACATGTGCAAGTGTGGGACCGTGTGGGGTAGGGTTGGCAATTGAGTTAACTCAGCACAGTAACCCACATAGCCACCACTGCCATTCATTGTGCTCACCACAATGCTCGTAGCCTTCCACCATGCTGCCTCGTTGTACGTTGGGATCCTCGACGACGGTCGTCCATGCATGACGACAATGGAAGCAACAACATAAATGGGAGGTGGC
Source organism: Posidonia australis (assembly GCA_024699735.1). Taxonomy (NCBI): domain Eukaryota; kingdom Viridiplantae; phylum Streptophyta; class Magnoliopsida; order Alismatales; family Posidoniaceae; genus Posidonia; species Posidonia australis. The sequence continues at coordinate 18,886 of JAMKQA010022678.1, forward strand.
GAAAGGTGAGAAGGGTGGCAGATAGAGAAAAAAAGAGAAGAGGAAGGGAGAGATGGAACTAGAAAAGCCATAGGAAAGAGAGGAAGAAGGGGGCAGAGAGGTGATCACTGGTAGCAAGTGCAATCACCGGGAGACCAGAGCATTCAGAAGACTCACGAGGAAGTAGAGAGGTGGCCGTCGAGTGGAGAGGATTGCTAGAGATCTCATAGAGTGTATGCATCTCCATTTTTCCTTCCTCTGTTACTATTATGGCTCAAATCTAGGATCATGCTAGGATGTTGAGTTAAATACATGAAATTGGATAGATTTGAGTTGAATGATGAATGCATGAGATTCTGGAGATTTTCCATGAGTTACGATGAAATTATATTGATTTTTGTGAAGCATGCCATAGTATTTTTAAATGCATCCTCGAGCTTGTGATTTTTGTATCTTGGGATATAGACCATGGTTTTTGATGAAACTTGTCTCAATTGAAAGTAGACTTGGCGTGCTAGAATATATGTTTTATGTAGAATTTAAAGCTCATCCGAAAGGAATCCGCTGGAGGTCCCAATTCCTACAAACCAAAGAGTTAAGGTCTGGGGAAGAATTCAGGAAATAGGAAAATCGGTATACCGAATAAAATCGATGTCTTTTTTTTGTCAGATTTAAGTTTAAAACCCTGTTCGGTAGACCTCTCTTGGTCTCCCCTTCTAGGGGATTTTGGTTGATTGGAAAGTCTCAGTTGATTGAATCAAGGAAATTCGAACGATCGATCCAAAAGTTCAATCAATTGATCTAAGCACCTGGGCCCATTTCAATCTATTGATTTGGTTTAGTATGTCGAACTAGACTCCAAAGCCAAATAAAATCGATTTTAGTAATGATGTTTAAGATTATATTTTTATGCCTATTTTGAAGTGTTTTGGCATAATTTTAGAAAGAGCTCTATAGAGATTTATAAGAAATACCTTAGAGCAAAGGAATAGTTTTACGGAAAGAGTATTAAAGAGAGATTTTCTAAGAAACAATGTATGCTTTCAGAATAAGATTTTGAGTTGGCCCCGATTAGAATGACAAGGTGCCTAGAGAAAGGTATTGAATGGACTAGAGATAACTCGTGAGCTCAAACACCAAGAACGAAAGGGGTGTTCGAAAATACATTCCCGTGTATAGAGAAAACAATGTGAGCTTGTTGGCTCAGAGGGCCTGAGAAGCCCAAGAGTGCGGCCTATTGGCCGAGGTAGACGATGGAATGCCTAGCACTGGGGTTGAGGCCTCTCCCTTCATTTGTAGTCAAGTCATCCTTGATCATGGTGGCACTAGAAAAGAAAAAGAGTTCAGATTCAGAAATTAGATTTAAGCTAAAATTGAGATGTGTTTTGGCTTCTGTGTTTTAGCCAGATTCTAGCTGAGAAGAGATTAGAATTTTAGGACTAGTTCAACCAAGGATTGTGTTTTAGTAAGATTCGAGATTTTGTTTTAGGCTGGAGTCGAGTCCCAGAGATGTTTTCCAAAAATTCATTAGATTAGTGCTTGAGTTTTAAAACAAGAAATTTCTCAAAGAGCATGATTTAGTAAGTTTGTTTGAAAAGAATTTCTAGAATTTTTAATAAGAGATTTATCGAGAGTTTTGGTTCCAATGGGAACCTAGGTTAGAATTTTTAGACAGATTTCCTGAAAAAGTTTAAAGAAGTTTTAGAAAACCTTGAATTTATTTAGTAGTGTTTTCTACTGTATTTCCGTTGTGGACATGTACTGGGTGACTTAGAAGTTACTCACACGTGTTTTACCTGCTTATTTTTAGGTGTTAGTTAGAGTGTAGTCTAGTCCAGTGTTGTAAGATAGGAGCCACTAACTGCACACACACAGGTTCTGGGTTGTTGTAGTTAAATTTCTTTTATTAGTGCATTAATCCTAGTACAGTAGTTTAGATTCTGTAGCGCCTGGTTTGGGAGTGTTATAGAGTGGTATCAGAGCACTAGGTTACACTAAGTACATCGACTTGGTGGTGTCCGAGTTAGTGGCTCCGTAAGACTACACAAGAGAGAATTGCACCTGATTTTAAGTTTTGTGTTGGAAGCAAGATGCCAAAAGGCCAAGGTTGAGGTCGGACATCAGCATCTGGCTCGAGTGTGGAGCAAGGAGGAGGCACTTAGCGGGATATGAGACATGAGCTAGGCGAGATGATGAGAGGGATTGTTTAGTCCATTGGAGGTGGCCATAAGGATAAGACCAAGGGAGACCCATGGATCAAGTAATTCTGCCAATTGAGCATGCTGAACCTGGATGGGCGTGGTGAGCCAATGGAACGCAAAACATGGCTTAGAGAAGTAGAGAAGATTTTGGAGGGCATGACATGCCCAGTAGAGAAATGGGTTCGGTTGGCCACTTTCCAACTCAAGGGTGATGCTGACCAGTGATGAAGGTCCACCTATCGCACCAAGTTCCCCAATTAAGACCTGTTGATGATCACTTAGGAAGAGTTTCACGAAGTGTTCTATGAGAGGTTCTTTCTTGAGCATGAGAAAGATAAGCTAGATAGGGACTTTAGGAATTTAAAGCAGGTGAATCTTTTCTTGGCGGAGTATGATGCCGCCTTCCATCGACTAGAGTAGTTGTCCTAGACTATTGCCATCAAGAAGGGCCAAGCCAAAAAGTTCGTTGAGGACCTGACCCAAGCACCTAGAGTAAGAGTTCTCAAGTTCTGATGGAAGACACTGACTGATGCAGTGGAGCTAATAGCTCGCTATGAGTACGAGAGTTGACTGTTTCAGGAAGAATTCCCTAGAGGAAAAGGGAAAAGATTCACTCCACGGTCTTCTACTTTTGGTGCACCTAGTTCAACAAGTTCTAGAAGCTCCGAGAAAAAGAGAAAGGAGCGCTCTGAGTCTGCTTTGGAAAGGTACAGTGTGGCTAGAAAGAGTAATGTCAGACCCAGCCAGACGGATTCCACTAGCAGTGTAGGAAGAGGTCCCTGCCATATCTACAAGAGGATGAAACATATAGGAGCACAATGTAGATTTCGACAATAGGGGATAGAGGGGGTGAGGTGCTACAACTGTGGTTAGACAGGCCACTTCCAGAAAAGTTGCCTAGAACCTTAGAAGACAGTTGAAGATGAATCCCGACAGCCTACTAAGGAAAGAGTTTTCTCCATCTCTGCTCCAGATAGGGGATGTTGTTGAATGTAAGGAGTAGTGAGAGGTATTATAGATGTGTGTAATCGTACTATACTAAGAACCTTGTATAATTAGCATTGCTACCTATAATAATATTGTGGTTGTGTTGTGTATGAATGTTAGGATCCTTTATTGTAGCTGATCGAATGGCCCAAGTTTTACTTGACTCAGGAAGCTCATTTTCATTTATATTTGAGTCATTCAAAACTAAGGTTGGAGATAGACCTACTAAGCTAGCTTTCTAGTTGGATGTAGTAACTCCATTAGGAGAACATAGCCTAGCATGGAGGTAATTGAGGTACTACATGTTCAACTAGGAGACAAGGATTTCCAGGCTAGTCTGATTCTGATGAAGATGCAAGAGTACGATGTTATTCTGGAAATGGACTGGCTAACGCAACACTCAGCGATGATAGATTGTGCCAAGAAGAGGGTTTTAGCAGAATGCCTAAGCCAAGGGTAGTGCATGATACAAGGGGTGAGGTAGGGAGAACCCAAGAAAGTAATCTCGGCGATCAAGGCATACCACCATCTAGCTAAAGGATGCATGGGATACCTTGCCAGCGTGATGGTGTCCTCCTTACCAATGTTTGGAGTGCAAGACATCCTAGGGTGCAGAATATACGGACGTATTTCTAGTAGAGTTGCTGGGGATGCCGCCACATAGAGAAGTAGAGTTTGTGATTGATCTTGCAATAGGGTCTGGCCCTACCTTGAAGGCCCCGTATAGAATGGCGCTAGTCGAACTGAGAGAGCTCTGGAGCCAGCTGCAAGAATTATTGGACAAGGGATTTATCTGACCAAGTGTGCTGCCTTGGGAAGCACCAGTGTTATTCGTCAAGATGAAGGACGGCTCGCTCAGGTTATGCATTGATTATCGGATGTTGAATTAGATCATCATCAAGAATAGGTATCCACTACCTAGGATCGACGACTTATTTGATCAACTGTAGGGAGCATTAGTCTTTTCCAAGATAGATCTGAGATCCGGATACCATCAACTTAGCATTTGAGAGACAGATGTGTATAAGATAGCCTTCAGAACCCGGTATGGTCAGTATGAGTTCCTGGTCATGCTGTTTGGGCTAACAAATGCACCAACATCTTTCATGGACCTGATGAACAAAGTGTTTAGGCCTTATTCGGACCAATTCATCATCATTTTTGTAGCTGACAAATTGGTATACTCTCTAGATGTAGAGACCCATCAGGTTCACTTGAGGATTGTGCTGGAGACATTGGGGCAACATTAGTTATATGCTAAGTTCTCCAAGTGCAAGTTTTGGCTAGCAGAGGTAGCCTTCCTTGGACATACTATCTTAGAAGAAGGCATTAAGGTAGATTCAGCTAAAGTGGAAGCAGTCAGTAGTTAGGTGAGACTGAGAACAGTGACAAAGATCAGGAGTTTTCTCAAGTTGATAGGTTATTACTGGAGATTTATCCAAGATTTCTCAAAGATTATAGGCCCATAAACTAGATTGACTAGGAAGGAGGCTCCGTTTGCTTGAGATGAGCATTGTGAGGAAAGCTTCAATGAGCTGAAGGATTGTCTAGTTACAACCCCAATTCTGGCTTTGCCATTTGGTAGTGGGGTCTTTGCAGCATACAGTGAGGCTTGTGGGACCGGATTGGGTTGCGTCCTGATGCAGCATGGGAAGGTGGTAGCATATGCCTCCCGAAGGCTAAGGACGAGGAGAAGAAATACCCCACCTACGACTTAGAAATGGCTATAGTAGTGTTCGCCCTGAAGATCTAGAGACACTATTTGTATGACGAGCAATTTGAAGTCTTCACAGATCATAGAAGCTTAAAGTGTATTTTTACACAAAAAGACTTGATCCCGAGACAGAGAAGATGGATGGAGTACATCAAAGAATATGATTTCAGTTTATCATACGACCCGAAGAAGGCGAATGTGGTTGCAGATGCACTAAGCAAGTGCATCCATATTATGACCAACCTAATGATCAAGGAGTGGCGCCTGATGGAAGTGTTGGTCAAGTGTAAACCACTGAGGTAGTCTCAAGGAGCTATGAGGACTTTGTTGGTGAACTTGACTTTTCACCCAAGGATGGTTGAAGCCATTATAGTGGCCCAACAGTTTAATCCCTTTGTGAGAGACACCTGGTAGAAGATCGAGGCAGGAGAAGCACCTCATTTCTCAGTTGGTGTAGATGGTGGGTTGAGGTATGATCTATAGTTATACGTGCCTCATATAGAAAAAGTAAAAAGAGCTTGTTAAATGAGGCCCACCAATTTAGATACACTATCCACCTAGGGAGTACTAAAATGTACACAGATTTAAAGAGAAAATTTTCAAGGCCTGGGATGAAAAGAGAAATTACGAAGTTTGTGGCATAGTGTGCAACTTGGCAAATGATACAGATAGAGCATTAGAAACCCGAAGGAACCTTGTAGCCTCTAAATATCCCAGTCTGGAAGTGGGAGCACGTGTCGATGGACTTTGTTACAGGATTGCCTAAGACTAGAAGAAAGAATGATATAGTATGGGTGATTGTCGACTGGCTCACCAAGTCAGCACACTTTCTACCAATGAGAGTGAGTCTTCCCTTGCCGTAGCTAGTAGAATTACATGTGGTCGAGATAGTCTGGCTACATAGGGTCCCAATGACAATCATGTCTGACAGAGATACCAGATTTACGTCCAGATTTTGGGGAGCTCTGTAGGAGACATTTGCGACAGTGTTGAACTTTAGCACAACCTTCATCCCTAAACAGATGGTCTGATTGAAAGGACGATCCAGACCTTAGAAGATATGTTGTGAGCCTATGCCCTAGATTTTGAGGGTAGTTGGGAAGATCATCTGCTGCTTGTAGAGTTTGCCTACAACAATAGTTACCATGCCAGCATTGGGATGGCACCATATGGGCACTGTATGGTAGACCGTAGAACACCCACTTGATGGAATGAGGTAGCGAGCGACAGTTAGTAGGACTTGAGATCGTGCAGTAGTATGAGAAAAAAGTGGAGTTGATTAGAAAGAGATTGTTAGTTGCACACAGTAGACAAAAGAATTATGCGGACCGAAGGTGTAAACCCTTGGAGTTCTAGGTGAGAGAATTTGTCTTCCTTAAAGTGTCGCCAATCAAGGGTGTGGCGAGGTTTGACAAAAGAGGTAAGCTAAGTCCTCGTTACATCAAACCTTAGAAGAGTTGGTGAGGTGGCATATAAGTTGGACCTACCCCCAGAGCTGTCCAGTGTTCATAGTGTCTTTCACGTGTCGTTGTTGAGAAAATGTTTAGCAGACACGTCCCGGGTTATTCCAATTCAACCAGAAGGGCTTCGGTAGGACTTGTCATTGGTAGAAGATGTTGTGCAAATATTAGATAGAAAAGAACAAGTCCTCAAAAATGAGGCCATCCCGTTGGTGTTGGTATAGTGGTGACACCATGGGGCAGAAGAGGTAACCTAGGAGCGAGAGATTGACATTCTAGCATAGTACCCCCACCTGTAGTATTGAGAGAGAATTTTGGGACAAAATTCCTTTAAGGGAGGAGGATGTAATATTTTTGCTTGTGTTATCCAGAGTAAATGTAATGAATTAGTGTGTATGCATCTCCATTTTTCCTTCCTCTGTTGCTATTATGGCTCAAATATAGGATCATGATAGGATGTTGAGTTAAATACATGGAAATGGATAGATTTGAGTGGAATGATGAATGCGTGAGATTCTGGAGATTTTTCCATGAATTACGATGAAATTATGTTGATTTTTGAGAAGCATGCCATAGTATTTTTAAATGCATCCTCGAGATTGTGATTTTTGTATCTTGGGATATAAACTATGGTTTTTGATGAATCTTACCCCAAATTAAAGTAGACTTGGCATGCTAGAATATATGTTTTATGTAGAATTTAAGGCTCACTGAAAAGAGATCCATCGAAGGTCCCAATTCTGGCAAACCAAAGAGTTAAGGTCTAGGGAAGAATTCAGGAAATAGGAAAATCGATATACTGAATAAAATCAGTATGCCATTTTTCTGTCAGATTTCAGCTTAGAACCTCGTTCGGTAGACTGAAATCTCTTGGTCTTCCTTTCTAGGGGATTTCGATCGACTAGAAAGCCTCGATCGTCTGAATTAGGAAAATTTGAATGATTGTTCCAAAAGTTCGGTCGACCGATCTTGGCACCTAGGTCCATTTCGGTCATTCGATTTGGTCTGGTATGCCGAACTAGACTCCAAAGCCAAATAAAATGGAATTTAGTGAAGATGTTTAAGAATATATTTTTATGCCTGTTTTGATGTGTTTTGGCATAATGTTTTGGAAGAACATTATAGAGATTTATAAGAAATACCTCAGAGCAATGGAATAGTTTAACAAAAAGAGTATTGAAGAGAAGGAGATTTTAAACGAAAAGATGCATGTTTTCAGAATAAGATTTTGAGTTGGCCCAGGTTAGAAAGATTGGGTGCCTAGAGAAAGGTGTTGAATAGGCCGAGTATGATAACTTGTGTGATCAACACCAAGAAAGAAAAGGACATTGGGAAGTGCATCCTCGTGCACAGAGAAAATAGTGTGAGCTTGTTGGCTTAGAGGGGCTTGAGGAGCCTAAGAGTACGACCTGTTGGCTGAGGTAGACGGTGGAATGCCCAACACACGAACTTTCATCGCGGCAGTGTAGGATGTTGAAGTTGAAGCCTCTTCCTCCATTTGTGGCCAAGTCACCCTTGATCAAGGTGGCATCAGAAAAGAAAAGAGTTTTCAGATTTTAGATTTAGAAATTAGATTTAAGCTAGAATCGAGCTGTGTTTCGGCTTCTATGTTTTAGCCAGATTCTAGCTGAGACGAGATCAGAATTTTAGGGCTAGTTCAACCAAGGATTGTATTTTAGTCAGATTCGAGATTTTGTTTTAGGTTGGAGTCTAGCCCAGAGATGTTTTCCAAAAATGCATTAGATTAGTGCTTGAGTTTTAGAACAGCAATAAAGTTTTCAAAGAGCATGATTTACTGAGTTTCTCTGAATAGAATTTCTAGAATTTTTAATAAGAGATTTATCCAGTGTTTTGGTTCCAATGGAAACCCAGGTTAGAATTATTAGACAGATTTCCCAAAAAAGTTTAAAGAACTTTCAGAAAACCTTGAATTTATTTACAAGTGTTTCCCACTATGTTTCTGTTGTGGGCACGTACTAGGTGACTTAGAAGTTACTCACACATGTTTTACCTGCTTGTTTTTAGGTGCTTAGTTGGAGTGCAGTCTAGTTCGGTGTTCTAAGATAGAAGCCACTAGCCGTATATGCATTGGTTCTTGGTAGTTGTAGTTAAATTTTCTTTATTAGTGCATTAATCCTAGTACAGTAGTTTAAATTCCGTAATGCCTGGTTTGGGGTTGTTACATAATGTAATGATGTAGATGTAGTGTGCATGACGTGAATGATGGTTGTGCCACAACGGGCTTGCAATGCCGAGGATGCCACGTCGAGCAGGTAGTTCCAAGGACAAGTCACTTCCACTTAATACTACGAGAGTCATGTCGAGCATGCGATGCTAATGTGGTGATGATGCAGGTGAGGTGGTATAAGGTTGTTTGCATGCGATGTTGAGCACGTAGCATGTAATATACTAATGTTGAGCAGCTAGTGCCAAGGATGAGTAACTGGCATTCTATGCTATGGGAGACATATCTATGGATGTAGATTTGGGGGTTGATGTAGATGTCGACGTATTTATTCACGTAAACATCTTTAATTGTGATCGCTACTTGTTGATTTGCATTCGTTGGTTGACAAGATACCCTATGGGAGATGATGATGGATGGATATGGGTTCTCGGCTCACTCTTTTAGGATCTCTCTTTAGGATTTGAACTAGCTCTTAAGGTTTGAATGTGCCTCCCTCAAACTCTTGACCTAGGGGAGCCATTTATAGAGCTTGAGGGCTCCAAATCTCGTCAATGACTTGTGGGAGATCAATGGCTAGGATTACACTCATAAAAATGGTAGAAAATCTCTTTTTAGATCTCGTCGCCTATTGAACAGGCGACAAGATTATTGCATCGCCACTTATATAGGCGATGAGGCTATAAATCTTGGTTTCAGCGCATGCAATGAATCGATGGCCAACTAGCATGAAATCTACCACGTTAGCTAGTTGCTGATCCATATGGCATTGAGAAAATAAAAAGGAATTATTTTGAGAATCAAGATCCTAAAATATCCTCATGTAAATCTATTAACAGATAACAATCAAATTAATGATTTTAAATCATATTTGTACTAGAAAGATTTCAAATAAATTCCTAATTTAATTTTAAACTTACAAGTTAATTAAATCAAATATGAAAATTCAAATCTCCAATAATTATGAGAGTTTCTGTTAAAATCAATTATATATAAGATTAAACCTAGATTGGCAATCATTTATATATATTGGTTTTTTTTTATTTTTTAAGCATTATCTTGAATTATTTATAAGCTCTAACATTAAAATGCGATAACTTATCATAAAACCTCTTTTTTGGTAAAAATAAAGTTAAGTACTCTTAATTATCAAGTCATCCAATTTTTAGTAGTATTCTAGCATTTGCATTGATATTTAAATATTAGAAAACTATTGAAATTATAATAATTATGAGAAAAATTATGATAATATTTATTAATATCCCATATTTCATATTAAGGCCTAGGATGATAAATTACATGGTGAGAAACTTAGGATGCTCGTTACCTACTATGGTGGCACTTGGTATCTCGTTGCCTACTATTATGGCGACAAGTCATGTCACTCGTTGTATGGGCAACATCTTGATCTTTTACGTTTTACCTCTTGCCTTTTATCTTATTTCACAGAGATCTATTAAAAGTTTTGAAAACTTCAGAAATTCCATGAAATCATAAAAACATCTTTCTTTGAGATCAAATTACTCAAATCTACTACTAATTTGAGTAAAGCGGGAGTGTCAGCTCTGCCACAGTTGATAATTCACATCGAAAATGTTCAATGGGCTCGAATCTACCACTAGCTTGAATTTGCTAGCTCTACCACAATTAACGACCTTGAAACAAATAAAATCATAAATGTTTTTAAAGAAGTCATAGAAAGTCTGGAAAATATGTTACAAATCCTTAGCTATGTGATCTGGAACACCTCAATGGTTTCTATCCTAGATTGACTCTTGGAAATGCAAAAATGGAATATCTATAGATGTGCCTCCTTGGAGTTGATCTTGAAACAAGATTGGCTCCAAGGTAAGAATGATATCTCCATTGAGCATTTCCTAAAATAGAGAGCTTGCTCTCAAGTAGTCTGTCACAAGGTTCCAAAAAGAAGACCACCTTCTGGTTTCAAGACATCGTTACACAGCCATGAATGTGGAACCTACTTGGTTTCGGGAGATTGTCACATAGTCAGGTGGTGGAAAAAGGGTGAACTGATTCGGTTTTGGGACATGGTCGCATTGTTGAGTGATATGATTAAATTAAGATGCTATCATATTGAAGGTTCAAGTAAGGAGGAGCCGATTTTGGAGCTATGTGTTGCAACCAGTGTTGAGACCATGCCAACCATGTAGAGTGTCACTTCAACAAGGCAAAAATTAAGATGACCATGGGGAAATTACTTTATCATCGGTCGAAAAGAAAAAGGTAATAACAAGATACTTATTTGTGGCTTCTTATTTGAGAGCTTGCTCAGTATCGTTGACTGGATATGTGGTATTTGATTAGACTCTAGGAGGATCACAATTTCTAGGGGTTTCTAACACTTGAAGAACAGTTTTCCATCAGCGCTCCACTTCCAATGCATGAAAACTAAACGCATGGATGCATGATTCAAGCACTCAGTGCAAATGTAGAGTCAACGTACAATCCAATGAATGGTCCATATGGTTGGTTAGGCCGATGGGGTACGGGTGGTCCCTAACCATATGAACATATGTAAACTGTAGGATCGAATAGTTCCTCTAGAGGGGGGGTGAATAGAGAATTAACACTTTTTGATTTACTTATATCAGTTTTTACAGGTGAATGAAAAATTGCATGTAAGGAGTTTATTTTGTACGTATAAATAGCTTAACTACTCAAGCAATCAATATAACATACAAGAGAAAGATGAGAGCAATTGATGT
>JAMKQA010022679.1:0-37811 GCA_024699735.1 Posidonia australis
TCTCAAGAGGGTCTTGAGGAGTGGACTAGGCGGGGTTGCCAAACCACTATAAATTTCTTGTCCATATCAATTGCTCTCATCCTCTTCGTGTATGTTATATAAATTGCATAAGTAGTTAAGCTTGATTATACTTGTTAAATAATATCATTTGTATGCAATGTTCATTAATCTTTGAAAAGTAGTCAAAGTAATTAAAAAGTGTTAATTCTCTATTCACCCCCCTCTAGAGGAACTATTTCGATCCTACATACTGGACCCTTACCTCTTCCTCTAACTACTTTGTTAAATCTTGTTAATTCTGAATGATGATGGATTAAGATTCAATCTCTTTGAGCAGGTATGGCAGACCTGGGTTCCGCTTAAGGTTAAGTTATTTTCTTGGCTTGTACTTCACAATAAGAATCTCACTAAAGAGAACTTGGCCAAAAGAGGTTGTGTTGGCTCTCCTAATTGCATTTTTTGCAATCTAAACATTGAATCTAACATTCATTTATTTATGTTTTGTGAATATGCTTCCCAGATATAGCAGTTCTTCTTATATTCAGATTTATATCCTGGCTTTTATAACCTGTGTTACTTATTTCAGCATAAACCTACCCTTAAGTTTAATTTAAATTACTGTGGCTGGTATGTCTTGATCCAAGTTATTCTCTGGGTAACTTGGAAAGAAAGAAATAGCAGAATTTTTCGTAGTTCTTTTAAACCTACTTATCTTATTATTTTGGATATCATTGGACTAATGAGTCAATGGTTAGATCCTCTTTCACCAGGGTTTGAGAAGGAGGATCTGAGGAATTCATTATCTTCTATGAAAGTTGCTTGGACTGTGAACCAATCCGCTTCTTCAGATGCTCCTCACCCTTCTACTGACTCCAACCTACAACAGTTTGCTCCTACTGATGACATGGGGCAATAGTTTTAATAGTCTTATTCTGATATTTGAACTTGAATTCTAGTTCTGCTAGTTGTTGGTCTGTAACTAATGGCAAGAACATTGCCTTATTCTCTTTCTGTGATTTTGTGTGTGAACTTTAGACTCCTGATTTCCTTGGATGTTTTCCTTACGATAAAGATCTAATACTATTTACCTTTACCAAAAACAATATTGGTCAAAAATAAAGGTTTGGAACGCATAATTTTTTTTTACTTTAATTAAGACCATTTGGATGGTAACCAAAAAACCAACTTGAAGCTATAGTTTTTGTTTAAAATGAAGCTTTGTGGAAAAGAGATGGTACCTTTTTTTTTCGTTGTAAAACTCTTTTCTTCTACCATGACCTAATCCTCCCAATCTCTCAATGTTCGATGAGAACTCCTCTAATCAATCCCAACAATACTACCATCATTCGTGGCCTCCTCTGATCAACTTCAACGACACTATTGAAATTTTCTCTCTCTCTCAATCCCCTTCTCTAGAACATCTCCACTCCATTGACCTAATTTCCTGCCAACATTATCTATGGCCATCGAACGATCAAAACATCCATTAAGCACATTCCTTCATTAAAACGCATAGCTTGCGGAGGTTTACATAAATTATTTTGTTGGGTCAAGGGTATGGAGGGTGAAATGTGAGTGAAAGATTTTAAGGAGGTTGATGTAGATTAATTTGATGAAAAGGATGATATTGGCAATGACAATGGATTGTATGGTCGGTGGCATAATTTCTCAATGGTTGAGTGGAATGTGTAATGCGAGCACAAGGTACATGACTAAATGCCTAGAAGGGGATTTGAGTATTGGTGTTTGAATTTTTTTTAATGTGGTCAATTTTGAGTGATGTATTAGCACTTGTAATTGTATTTGTACAAAATTATTCTCTCCAATATGATGAAATGTAATCATGTTAGATATTTATACAATCGATATCGAAATTGATTAACATTTTAATTTATAAAAAATCTATAAAACCAATATAGATTTTTTTTAATCTTAACAACTCCTTAAAATTGTATTTTATGATAAAAAATATTTTGTTCTAAACACTTATTCAAACAACAGTTTTTAATTTTTTTTGAATGTATAAAGATAATTAAAAAACATATATTTTCAATACAATAATTATAATCCTAAGGTCATCCAAACAGTCCTTACAGAAAACTCTGATCCGATTGAGCTCTATATGAATCATTCGTTGCCGAGAAGAGAAGGTTCCTTCTTGTCGGGTTTTAAGTCGATGAAATATATATTAAACTTTTAACAAAAAAGAAGAAGAAGAGAAGGTTACTAAACCTGAAAAGTGTACAGTTTAGATGGTACGTCACGTGCCAATAGATCAACGAAGCACTTTCACCACACTTTCTCAAGCAATCTGAGTGCAACAGTGGTTTAAAAATCTCACCATAGTCTGTACTTCTTTGTCGTTCTCATAGCACATGAGACAACAGCAAGAATATAAGTTGCATCTCTCTTAGACTCGAAAATTCGTGTACATTAATAATCTTCCCATGTCGGTGATCTAAGAAAATTCCCAGCCTATTCTTTGCCAGCCTTGTGTAAGGAACATTTCTCATGAGTCATGACCCCTCTCCTCTGACGACCTGATCTGTTTAGGCAATAATTGCACATGTCTACAAGTTCCTTTACCGCAACCGAAGGGTCCCTGGTCCCAGTTTTACACCTAGGATATGATACATGACTAATAAATAGAAACGTGTCCCCAAGTCCTTCAGAATATACAACATGCATGCCATGTTCTGCATGAGAAGATCTGTTTTTATCAATGTGGTGTGGCAGTTTGATGTTCATGTACTGAGTATTCACTTATCATGGTACAGTAGTTTTTTCCCCCCTTCCATTTCATAGTCTTGCTGCCATACTAAACCATAAGAAACAGAGCAAATCAAACCTGCAATTCCAAGGATGCTGTCTCAAATACATCAACATCTGCCTCAGTTGCAAAGAAAAACAACACCAAGTCGCTCACTTGTCAACGTCAGAATGTGGACAACAGAATAACCGATAAGTGACAACACAATAATCACGATTTTATCTATAAAAATGGTAGTTAGCATGGACTTTGTAGCTTAAATACATTTATTGTATTCTATACAAGCTGAATATGTTATTAATGCAAAATTGTGGGAGAATAGAATTTACAACCAAATCATGCAGTCAGATACCTCTTTAGATTAGAAACTCCTCCGGAACAATGGAAATTCAACCCAGTAAATACACGTACCTTGAGAGTTATGTATGCATTTCTCTGTTGCCAAAGAATGGATGACAACACTTCTTATATCTATTGAATTTTAGTGTGTTTTCTTCAATTTGATTCTTACTTTTTTTTTTGTGATCTACAGACTTCTGCCTTCTCCAATGCATGAACACCTTGCATGATAGCCAATGTCCAATCCTGACTGAGCCGTTTAACAATTATATCTACAGATATCAAACCATACGGGACATTGGACTCACTCATTCAACAAATCACTGCCATTGTCCCTGGAAGTGTCATCATAATCATCTGAATAGCTAGCGTCCGCATCAGTCATCATTGATCTCTAGCTCAGATCCAACAACAAAGTCTGCAGAACTGATTTTTCCATCATTGTTTGACAAAATAAGTGCTCTACAGGAGAGCTCAGCAACCTGAGACATGCCTCCAAACTCCACCTTTTCCAGAAGAGCATCTAGAATATGCATTGATCTATCAAGCAGCAAAGCTTTCTGTCTCAATTGCTCAGTTCCACAATTTTAACATTCTTGGGCTAGAAATTTCCTTTTTCTGAAGGCCTGCTAATCAGGCCACTTGATTGGTCTGGATCAAAATATAAACAAATTGTTAGGGCTGAAAAATATTCGTGAACAGCAATGCATTTGCTAACTAAATTAATTTGGGACAAACCTAAAGAAGGGGTAAATATATGCACATGGAATGCTAGAAGTGTACTTGATTCACAAACACAAACCAAAAGAATGGGTAAAAAAAGGCACATGGAATGCTAAAGTGTACTTGATTCAGAAACACAAAGCAGAAAAGCATAATTCGTATTTGTTTTTGTTCTAATAGGTTGCCCATTTGCGGGGATCATATTCTCCTTTCCAATTTAAATCTCATGGTGATTATTTAGTTTTAATATGGCCTTAATCTTTCTTACATTTTTCTCATTTTTATGAATGAACCACTTCTTTCCACGAAACAAAGAAGACATTAAGTTTCAAGGACATATTAAATGAGTCACACAAGAAGAGAACTGAAGTAACACATTACATTAAGTCAATGGTTCAGCTTGCAAATATAAATTGCATTTGACTCCATGTTCATTGGGTTGATCAGAATAGAAACAAAACTGTTACAGCTTAAAATAAAAATCAGATATGCAACTAGAGAGGTAATAAAACTAAAACTAATTGTTAAAAAAAAAGGGGGCAAACCCAATGGACAAGGCTCCCACCAAGTAGAGCATTGGAGAGAGTTCATGTATGCAACCTTATCCAAGCATGCGAAGATTGTGACAACCGACAACCAGTGACCTCTAGCTCATAATGGAGCAACCTCACCATTGAGTCAAGGCCCATACTCTGAAACTAATCATTCTTGAGGCCCTCAAAATCCATATACACATAATTTTTTTGAGAAAGGTTATGATGCATGTACACATAATTTAATAGTTAATACACTAAGAATTGGGAAAGCAGAAGAGAACCAATAAATTATTTTCTCAAAACACAAAAACATTAAGAAAGAGGAAAGTTTAGCAAGTACTTTTATAATGGGTTTAACGAAAAAACTGAAACAATTATAGTGAGATCTTAAGGAACTATTACATGTAACATCCCCTTCTCACTGATAAACATGAACAATATAGTATGAAAACAATGACGACCATTCATGGTTGATATGCATGAACAAATTCAAGACCACATGATAATGAAAAAGTGTACATAAATTTTCGATAAACGAGTAAGAAAGGTAACTGTAGGGATGAGCTCTCAAACCATGTTAACCACTAGATTAAAATCAACTGGTGATAATGAAGCTCACAAGAGTAATTATATTCAACAGATGCTAACACAAAAGGGTATTTCCCAAATCACACAAAAATTGAAGGATAAAGTCATCTAGAAATAAGAGGATTTAGCAAGTAGCCAGCATGAATAGGATGACTCTGAGAATGTCAAACATAATTCAAATGGATGAGCATCAAAAGAAAAGTGTATCATGTCTTGATGACAGAAAAGCCCACCTGAAGTTCCCAAAATAGATGAAGTGACACTTTCGGTTAGGTGAGTACTTGAAGTTGTGGCGTCAGACATTTGGTACCTTGATTTCCACTCTTTTCCTCTCCAGATCAGTATCTGCTCCTCATCAAATGACAGTAGAACACAAGGCACGAGATCCTACATGAGGCAAAAACCGTAATAAGGTTTCTCTAGTTCTTAAACATACCAGCAAATAAAATGTTTTCACAGGTTAAAGAACCGCCAAATCTAACTAGATATTCCCCAAAATAACATTCAGGATTTGCTTTGCTTATAGAAATATTTCCAAAAAGCTGGCATGCACCACAAACCTTAAGCTTAGCACCTATCTTTTTGTAATCACTTGGTTCCAGCCCCAGGCAATGAATCTTTGCTAATGGGCTCCCCTCAAAAGCATCTCTTACATCCTTAACAAGATTTATGTACATTCCATTTTTTGCTGCCGGAAGGAAATGGACATTCTTGATTAAAAAACCTATATTCCTTGACCGTACAACACTAATACAGAAAATAAAACTCTGAGAATCAACTCAAAGTAAATGGGGAACAGGTCCAGATTCAAACAAACTGTTTTGAGAAATATAAAACTTTTTAATGAAAACTAATACCCAAACAAGGGTTTTTATCATTGAAAGACTCTAGATATATGGCCAAACACATCGGGAATAGAACAGCTTATGAAGCAAGGGTAGCCCCTCCCAGAAAAGACAAAATGATTCTCCATTATAGTTTTTCCCTGTAATTCGCAATCTATACTTTGAGAATTAAAGGGTTGTAAAAATTAACAAAATCTTCATGTGTATTTCATGGTGCTGGTGCAGACAATAAACAGAAGTGATAGACATATTACATAAAGTGTAACTCAATCACGTGAATACTTTCTTAGATGCATTTTCCTAAAAGCATCGGCAATGTAGTCAAATTCCTCATTTTGAAGGGTTGTGACCTAATAAAAAAATCAATATCCTTACTCCAACTCCATAGAAGAAATAAACAATGTCATTCTGTCCAATATAAATAATTCGAAATCAAGCTCTTTCAGATGTATAGGGAAAAAAAGAAGAAGCATGCAAAATAGAAAAAGAATGGAAAAATTACATCAAAAACACCATTCTGAATTATCAAAAATTAGAAAAGAAAAATGGGTTATCCGGAAAAAAGCAGTAATAAGTCATGCAAAGAAAATTAACGAACCATCCAAAGAGAAAGACACAAAAATGAAGTTTACCTAAATTACATATCAGAGGTAGCTTTTGTCATATGCTTCTCATATCATCCGCTTCCAATTTTGTTAATCCTTAAGGAGCTTGTTTAATAAGTTTTGGATACATGGGGAGAAGCTGGCTCCCAAAGCATAACAGGAAGCATGAACGAGTACGAGGATCATAATTTCTTCCTCGAAAAAGATAAACTACACCATCAACTCAGTACATGATCTTGCCCCCAGTTTTCTCCTGTCGTGTTGGAAAATAAACTTTAGCAAGGACTAATTTGAGGTTTATAATATATCAAAACAATTAACACTAGTTATCCACAAGCATTACAACTCCAGGAAGAATCAATATGAACTACGATGAAGGGTTATGATAGAATAGAAACTAATCATGTGATTATGTGAAAGAAATGAGAATGTCCTAAGGTTACTCTACCCAAAAAATAAACGAAGAGAGGACATATGTGATAATGTCAAAAATGAGGTCATAATAGCAGAGATAGCAGAAGTCGTATGTATGGGAGAAGCGGCAGCTGGACAAGAAAGTATTATGTTGTCAATTACCTGTCCTATCATCTTAGTCCACAACATTCAACCAGGTGGCGTACCATGCAATATGTTCAAACTAAGAGTGTAATTCCATTTGATCGGCCATTCACTCTGAAGAGTAGGATGTAAGAAAGAGGTTGACACTTCTTGGTTATTTTTCAACAGTTCCCCTACGAGGTTATACACTACATATCATGCAAGCTTACATTATGACAAAAAATCTAACACATTGAGCCATGAGACTTTTATGATGGAGCTTCTTTCAGTTACGTACCAATGCCATGTTAGCCTCCTGACCAAAGGCAAAGCTCAGGATGATAGAATAAAACTAAAATATATGACTTCTGAAGATTCCCTCCAAAAGACTTAAAATTTTCAGAATTAATACAACAAAGATAGAATAAAACTAGTGCAATTCAAAAGAAACAGAGACACGCTTAGCTACTCCAAATCTCATTGACAATAAATTTTTTTACACTCAATAGGTAAGCAACAATGTTCAAAAGAGCCACCTAAGTTGTGTATATGCTGTAGATGACCTCAAGATGATGGCAGAGACTGTCCATGTCCACTGTCAGAACAGCTCTTCAACGAACCAAGAAAGCTTCAAGAAGCTTGTCTTGGCCAAATAGGACTCGAACTTCCACAAGTGACAGATTAATTAAAGAGAAAGCACAAATTCAATTTATAATATTTAGAAATTGTTCGTACACTATGGAAAGGTATTGTATGTGCAGGTGTACTTTTCAAAAACAAAATACTCTAAGCAGTGTTCTTGGTGCATAGCCAAAAGTATCAGATGGATGTCTATATCTTGTTCATGTAGATGACAACCCGATTGCTTCAGTTTTCATAAAAAGATCTAATGATTGTGCAGGAAAAATAATTATCCACTCAGTATCACTAATGCAAGCATGGACCGCAGATAGCACACTTACAAATGGAAAGACCAGATATTCACATTTATTTATTCATATCACTGTAAGCACAAGTCATGTATCAGCTCAAAAATCTGATCATCCACAATGATCTAACCATCTTATGGATAAAACATGTTTAGTTAAAAAGGAAAATATTGTACATAGAGAATGCAGATATCTGTTGTTCATATCTTTACCTTACCAGTAATCATTGCATGAACAGTTACCACCTAGAAACGTGTGGAAACGAGATCGATCCCTTACGACGATCTCTCGATGAAAAACCAAGGAAACAGCTTTTATTAAAGAGTGGCAATCTCCGCAAATTCTCAGATTTTTCATAATTCTAATACAAGACCCTTGTTCTGTGCTCATGAGACCAAAAGCAACAGCCAACTTCTCACTGTGCCAAGACACAGCCTGCTCTTTCTCTTCCTCGCTAAGATCGAACAATACATTCTCTGTGTTGGGGACATAGCCACCTTCATGGCTCACCCTATTCAACACCTCAACCAACTTGTTTCGTATATCAACAATCTGTGAATGAAATCTTTCAGCTGCTAGAAATTTGTGGACGACTCCATTGACCTCAATCCAACTGCAACCGGGACTGAATTGACCACTTGCTTCACTATTACAAATACTTCTCATTTTACTAACACCCTCCCATCGATCCATTGCTGCATATAAGTTTGAAAGAAGCACACGGCCTTCACCGTGGCTGGTGGGATATAGCTTAGCGATCTGAACCAACACACATTCAGCAAGACCAACATCTCCATGAATCCTACAAGCACTGAGCAATGACCTCCATATGACAACATCTGGCTCTAGGGGCATGGTCATGACAGTTTTGAAGGCCTTCTCTACTTTCCCAGCACGACCAAGAAGATCAATCAAACAGCCGTAATGCTCAATCTCTGGTGAGATTCCCCACAAGCGATCCATCTCATAGAAAATTGCAGTGCCCTCCTTCACAAGACCAGAGTGGCTGCATCCGTTCAAAACACCCAAAAGGGTGACTGTGTCTGGCACGATGCCTTTGTTGACCATCTGATTGAAAATCCTCAGAGCATCACTACCAAGCCCATGCATGGCCAATCCTGATATCAGGCTTGTCCATGTCCAAATGTCACGTCTTAACGAAGTATCAAAGACTTGCTTGGCACAGTCGATCCTCCCGCATTTCGCATACAAATCTATCAAAGCCGTGGAAACATTGGAGCTCCAAACAGCCTTGCTCTTATCGATGTAAGCATGAAGCCACTTACCCTGCTCCAATGCTCCCATATGAGCACAGGCTGATAGGACGCAGACAAGAATCGCCTCATTGGGCTTCACAGATGAGCAACGCATCATGTGATGAAAATGTTTGATGGCATCCTCGTACATCCCTGCCGAGACGTGCCCAGATATAATAACCGCCCAAGAGATATTGTTCCGATCGGGCATTTCCTCAAACAGTTCCTTGGCAACACCCAATTCTCCAACTCCAGCATACCCGTCGATCAAGCTAGTCCAGGACACAACGTCCCTCGCAGCCATCTCCTCGAACACCTTGCGTGCGTCGTCGATTCTGGAAGCCACCGAATACATGCCAACCAACGAATTCCCAACGAAGAGATCACAATCAGCACCACAGCCGGATTTTATAGCCAAGCAATGCACGCCCTCCCCCGTCTTGGAACGTGGGTTCCCCACACGCGAGCACGCAGCAATGGAAAAAGTGAAGGTGTAGTTGTCGGGCAAAGTCAGGAGCAACATCCGGCGGAGGAGGAGGATTGACTCCTGCGGTCGAGTGGACTTGGAGTAGGCCCTGATGAGGACATTCCAGAGGAGATTGGTGGGCGGCGGCGGGGAGCGGTCGAAGAGGAGGACGGCGTGGGTGAGGCAGCCCACGGCATTGTAGGTTCGGACAAGGGCGTGGAGAAGGGAAGGCGGTGATGGTCCTGCAAGTGGGCCGGTGACGACGAGGTGGGCATGGAGCTGCTTGACATGAGAGAGACTGGAGCATCTCTTCAGGAGCCGGAGGAGCGGCAGAACCACTTCGGTGTCGTTCTTCTGGGTTGGTGGTGGAGATGGCAGGGGTGGGTTGTTGAAGCAACGTGCTGTAGTAGAAGCAAACGGTGATGGGATGACGATGGCATGCAGATGTGAGAGGTGGCGGCAATGGAGGCGGAGGCGGAGGCGGAGACGGAGAACATGAACATTGCCAACGCCCAACTTCATGCGCAGCTCCAAATGATGAAAACAGGGGGTGGAAGTGTTGAAGGATATTTGCAAAATCTTTAAATCAGCAATTATATAAAAGTCTAGGGGATTAGTTGGTAAATTCAAGCTATTTGTGCATTTCTTGCTTCTTCTTTTTTCAACCAAAAATGCTGATCTAGAATATATAAAATGTCTATGGCTAAAAAAAAATCAACTCAATCTGGCTTTACCATCTAACTTGCATGAACTCATTGGATACCTTGTTAAGCGACAAAATTATGATTTCATGAATACCTTGTTTCTTGAGATACAAAATGAAAGAAGACATAGATTAATGGATCGATTTTAAGATATAAAATTAAAATTCATTATTCATAGGTTTATTCTTATTTGAATATTTTTAGCTACATATGATACTTATCTTTGAAATTTCAGAAACAATTGATTTTCGATAGGATGTGTTTATAGATAAAGTATATCAATCCTACAGTTGAAAGTTTAATAACTTATAGATTATGAAAATAACATAAGGACTTAATTTCCATCCTTCTCCAAACTATGCATGTCAATAGTGACAACATAATACAAAATATAAAATATTTTAAAATATGTTAAATGGTAAGATTTTAAAATAGTTCACAATGATTGACTTCATAGGATATAACAATATACTAAAGGTATTGGACACCTAAAGTGTTGTATGTCAATAGTAAGTACATGATACTAAATGATAAATGACATAAGACTTAATAAGATGATTTAAATACTTGATCATTTATTATGTTACATTTGTCGACATGGTGATGGGATACAATGACATTCTCAAAGTATTGGGTTGAGAACTACGTCTTATGTAAATAATAATATATATCACTTAACAATCTCAAATTGACAAAGAAGCACAAATTATATGACATTGGAATACCTGATTTTGGATTTGTGTCTAAGTGTTTTATTCCTTTTCTTTTTCATTTTCTCAATTCTACTTTTTATTCAAGTTTTTTTCTCCTTTTTCTCCAAGATGAAGTGGATCCAATACGAGCAAATCGATAGCTACATCCTCATGCTCTTCATCTCCAAGTGATTCATCACTATCCTCATAAACACTATCAATTGACCTTGGGAATGCCAAAAAAATACCCAATTCCACAGCAAGGTTTTGTCTCCTCATCACTCATAATTAATTTGACAAATAATTAGATTATTTGTCAGTGGATCTGGTTTTAAATAATTCAAAAAATCCACTCATATGGTAGTTTTGGATGTTTCACTTTTACTATTAAATAATTCATATATCTATGTTTTTTTTGCACGACTAAAATCACATTTCTAACCTGCAACCATTCGAGTGGTGGAATTATTACCTAACAATTAATATATCTATGTTATAGCACATAATCTTATCACAATAATCTACAAACAAAAAATATTGCATGATATGATATGTTTTCCGCACTACACACATTATTGTTGTTTGAGGGACTAGTGTGCCTTTTTTTTTTTTTTTTTTGCTATTAAATAATTGTCTCTTTCTCAAAATGACTTCTTTTGTGTGTTTTTTTTCTTGTTTGCCTAGGTCTTTTTACCTAGAAGCTGTTGTATAAAAAATAAAACAAAATTGCTTATATAGAACAGTTATATTTAAAATATCATGATTATAACACATGTAAGTGAAAAACAATGAAATCATCTTTGTTTACGAAATCCATATATCAAGAGAATTATAGGCTAAGAACTATATATATATATATATAGCAAATCCCCACAACTTGAAAGTCCTAGCTTTGTCCTTGTTGCAAGAGTCATGAACTAAGGGTTATGTTTGGTTGATTGTCCATGGAAATAGCAAAATATACAATTATGCAAATTCAAAGTTAACACTTTGGATAGAATAGAACCAAAGCACATGGTATTATATACATACATTCATACATACATATATATAGGATTGAGATCAAGTGCATTTTACTTCAAAATACTATTTTGAGTTAAAGTCATTGTTAGCTATTAAATTTTCACCCTATGGTTATTATCAAAACAATTTTTAGGCATTAGTGGTTTTTATTTGCGTGGAATGAATAAAGAGATAATTAAGGATAATTTTATCATCCTATGGCGCATTTTACAGTGGAATTCTACAAATCATATTTTTTCAATGAAATCATGTTATAATTTTATCATCGATGGTGGACTTAGGTTCAGGCACTACGAACTTATTTGGTGCAGTTGGGCCCCTTTGAAAATTAAAACATTCTCTTGGCTGGTGCTCTTTGACAAAGTCTTGACTAAGGCAAATTTATGCAAAAGGGGCTGGATTGGTCCTGAGAATTGTGTTTTTTGCAATACAAATATAGAAACTATTACTCATCTATTCTTACATTGCTCTTTTGCTATTTTCCATTGGAGTGCATTTTCTCAGGGTCCTCTCTATCCTGCTGTGTTTTCTATTGATGATCTGTTTACATTCTCTCTTCCACTAAAACTAGCTCTACCTACTAAAGGATGTTACACACTGTTTCAACTCATTCTGTGGGTTAATGGAAGGAAAGAAATAACCGTATTTTTAGAAGGGTTTGTAAAGGTTCCAATATGTGTATTAATGAAATTATTACTCTTATTCATGGTTGCATAGCTGCTTTGGCTTCAGGTTTTAACAAGAATGATGCCTTCTGCTCTATCACCTCCTTCCAGCATACTCGCGATGCTGAGATTATGTCCGCTGGTGTACCTACCTGCAGGGATGCAGATCCTTCTAATCCCTGCCCTGCTCCAGTGGATGATCATTCTGTTGAGGACTAACTTCTTGTTAGTCTTGTCTTTTTTTTTTTGGGATAATTCTATTTTTCTAGACATTTAAACTCTATTGGATGGCCTGTGTTGGTCGATATGTTGCTTCATTTTGAATTGATAGTCCATATTTGGTGACTGTCTCAAACAATACATTTTGTACTCTATTATTCTCCCTAGTTGGTTTGCCTGAGGGACTTATATATCACAGTTCACTGTTTACAAAAAATAATAATTAAGGATAATTAATTTTGTTTCTTAAAAAGTGGAAAGTGGCCTTAGAAGACGTGGAGAAGTGTGTATTTAGGAGAATTAATTTAAATGAATGCAACAGAAAACGTGAAGAATTAATTTAAATGGGTGTAATGGAAGACGTAGAGAAGTGGGTATGTTTTTGTTTCGTTGCACATATGATATTTCATAGTTTTCTCAGTTATATTTGCCATATGGTGTTTATAATTCTGTTAATAGATGTTTTGTAATTGTTTTCTAGCATAATTTAAATTTATTATCATTTCAATTTTAGTTATACACTTGTTTGATACTGTAACTAAAGTTGATTGTATTAATATTGTTTTTTTTCTTCTTTCTGACATCATAGTTTTTTTCAGATACATTTACCTTATCATGTATTTATAATACTCGTTAATAACATTTTAAAAATTTTTATGTCGCATAACTTAAGTATGCTGTGTTTTCAGTTTTAGTGTTTACGTTATTTTGATATTGTAATTGAAGTTTATTTTAACAGTATTTTGTTTTGTTTTGTTTTTTTTGTTGCTGATATGAGCCTTTGCTTATGAATTTTATAGTTTTGTAGAATACGTTTGACATATTGTTTTACTAAACGTGTTAATATCATCACAAAAAGTTTTGTTTTGTCAAATTAAGTTTATTGTTATTTTTGTTTTAGTATTTTAATAATAGTTTGTTACAGTTTCTAGAACTTATTTTATCAGTATTATTTTTATTGTTGTTACTGTTATCAACCTTTTATTGATTTTTTTTTTTATATTACTTAAGTTAACATAAATAAAATTTATAACACTGGATATTCTTTCGTTTTGTTTTACGTGTGATATGATGGGAGAAAGGAAAAGCGTCATTTTTTGGGTTGACGTGTTTTGGAAACTGTAGTTGCTTTTACTTTTGTTTTTGAATATAGTAATACTACTATTGGGAGTTACAGTTGTTTTGTCGTTTTTCTTTTTTTTTTCTTAAGATATGTGTAGGTGTGATCAATGATCTAGATGTAGCATCATCTAAGGAGTCTTTTGAGGTAAGATGTACTAGATACCTTTCCTATATATATATAATTACATCTCCAAAAGAAAATTACATATCAAGGACATAAAGGTTATCAAAATCTAAAAAAAAACTTAGGGTTGAGAAAAGCATGGGGACTTTTTCCATATTCAACCACATGGTATTATGGAATTTTCTTCTAGTCCTATGGCCACCTAAATCCATCTTTGGCCTGCAACATGAATCCCTTCTCCCTACTCAACCACATGCTGTATTGCTGTTTGCAAGATTTCTCTGTACCCTGTGCAAGGGTGAACTTGCTTGCAAAGATGTGGGATTGAGAGAGGGGAAGTAGACATCAAGACCTGTTTTTGGGCAATTGGTTGACAGGAAGTTCTAGAACTACACTTACGTGACTTATTGGGATCCACTTCCTTGTCTTGCCCCCTAAATAAGTAGAAGTCCAAGGAAGTGGAGCAGAAGTGAATTTCTGTTTCAATAAAATATTAATATTTGATAATTTATATATGAATATATTTATTTTGAATTTAATTTAGCTATATTCAATTTATTTTGATATTTTTTTTATAATAATTACTATGTAATTACTAGCAATGTTCTAGAGTAAAATATATTTATTATTAAATCAATTGATGAGAATATTTATAACTATTATTTTTATATTTATTTATATGTTTTGGAAAGACATTTTAATTGATATCTGGATTTTATCTTGATAATTAATACCATAACTTTTGTTAATGTATATTTTTAAAAATATTAAAGAAATGTACTTCTAAAACTCTCGTTCTTGACTCCTGAGGAACCAATCACTAAAACTGCACTTTTGAGAACTAGACTTCATGACACTGCCTAGATTTCTTCTATTTCCACCACCAAGAGTATATGAACTGATTTGAGTCCCATAGGAATAATTAATGTAGAGAGCAACGACTGATGAAGGGAATAGAATCCCCAAACCTTCTTTTTTTTGGTAATCGGTAAACTATTATTAATATTGCTCTTAGCTATGTAAACCACCACCAAGAGATAAACCAGTCTACAATTATATGCCTCATGGAACCCTTAGTTCCAGACAAAATATCAGCCAATGTTCATATGGCAAACATAAAGCAGCAGCAAAAATAATACACTCAGATTAACAGAAAATTAATCACTGCTTAAGTTGCTTTTCAGAAGGGCCCAAAATGGTCTATGATTGGTCATCCACTGCCATGACATTTTGTGCGGTAGAATTTGCTTGCTCCATATCTCAAGCTTGTTGCATAGAAGACACTGAATGTAGGATCTCTTCTTTTTCAAATCCTGAACCCAGATTTGCTATCCAATAATGCATAAGAGAAATAATATCATTGATAATCAAACTGAAAATTTTCCTTGTTCCTCTAAAAATCCTATTGTTTCTTTCATTCCATATAGTCCAAAGTATAGCATGAATTAGAGTATACCATCCATGTATAAGAATATCAAATTCCAAAGCAGGTGGAGAGGTAAATAAATCAACAATATTAAAAACTACATGCTACATTGTACTTGAGATAAAAACATTTCAAATGAAGCTAGCAAATGAGCAATGAAGAAATAGGTGAGTAATCGTTTCATAATGGCTATTACAAAAATGCAAACATTCGATCCAGTCCAACCTCTCTTGCACAGGTTTTATTTGGTAAGTACTTTGTTAAAAAAACCAGTCATGAGAAAAGTTTGATCTTGAGAGGCACCCAGCTTCTCCAGATCTCAGAAGGCAGATGAAATCTGTAGCCTCCATCATTAAGAATTGTATAACATGACTTCACAGTAAAATTATTATTGGATGTTGGGTCCCAGATCAGAGTATCATCTTCAGGGACTAAGTGTGTATTACTTAGAATTTCTGCTAATCCATCTGCTTGGGTCTGAATGATTGGATAGTTATCATATATGTGAGATTAGAAAATAAACTATCAAAATCAGACCTGGATATCTCTATAATTGTTTTGACTGAAGCTTTCTTAAGTTTTGCCTTGTTAAACAAGTTAGCAAACAAATTTCTAAGTTTTTCTCCCTTTCACCATCTATTTTCCCAAAAATAACACTATTATCACTTTTGACCTGAACTGAAGAGAATCAGTTGACAAAATCAAAGCATCCTTTGATAGTCTACCAAAGAGGAAAAGTTTTACCAACTGTTGAGTTCAGAATGGCACCAGGCCATGTCTTTGAAAAGTATCTAACTTTTATTAATTCTTTCCATTTTAAGTTGAAAGATAAGAGCTTCCATAACAATTTACTTTTGAGTGTCATGCAGAAATTTCTCAAATTTATTATTCCCCAACCCTTTTGTGTTCTTGATCTACAAATGGTATCCTACTTCATCAAATGATAGGAGTGGTTTGTTGATGAACCAGATTTCCACAGAAATCTACTTCTGAGCTTGTCAATTTCTTTTACTACCTTAGTGGGGAAGTGTAAAACTAATAGGTAGTATGTAGGAATAGCCGTGAGGACTGCATTGACAAAAGTCAATCGGCTTCCTAACGATAGATATTTTTCTTTCCAAAGAGATAGTTTGTTAGATATTTTCTCAATGACTGGGGCCTAATCTTTATAGGTGGCTTTCCTATAATGCAAAGGTAACCTTAGGTGCTTGATTGGCAAAGATTCCACCATACATCCAAGGAATTGAGAATACCTAGTGAAGGAGTGATCTGGAACTCCAATACTAGTGAAAGAGAACTTATGAAAGTTGATTTTAAGTTTAGAACAAGATTGAAAACAACATAATATCCTCTTAATTTTTATTATATTTTCCTCCTTTGCGGATAGGAATAAAATGGTATCATCTGCATATTATATGTTTATGATATTGGGTCCTCCATTAGGGAATTGAATCCCAGATATGAGGTTATTACCTGAAGCAAGGGCTAGCATTCTGTTCAAAATATGAGTGACTACAATGAAAAAGAGGGGAGAAAGAGGGTCTCCCTGTCTCAGCCCGTTAGAGACTTTGAAGTATTCCTTTGGTGAGTCATTTATCAAATTAGAAAATCTAGCATATTTGATACACATTTTAATCCAAGTTATCCATTTACTTCCACAACCTAGACCTTTAAGAGAATCCAAAAGGAAGTCCCAGTTGACATTGTCAAATGCCTTCTCAAAGTCAAGTTTTAGAACATAACCTGAAATATCAGTCACTTTCATATAATGTAACATTTCTTGTGCAACCAGGAAACAATCCCCAATGTACCTTCCCGAGAGAAATGCACATTAGGAGTTATCAATGATATTATTAAGAATGGGAGTAAGGGTCCATTTGGTAAAGCTTCAGCTTTTAAACTCAAGTGTAGAAGCTAGTTTCTCGTTAAAAACTGTCATAATCTAGCTTCTGGAAATGTAAAGGAATTACTGTTCTAAAAGCTACAAGCTTCTAAAAAGCTGTTAGTGTTTGGCAGAACTGTTGGACCATTATAGCTTCTGGAAAGAAACTATATGTTCAAAAGTTGTCCAAAAGTCCTACGAAACGGAGCCTAAATCTGGTTGCTAGGGTCTTTGTAATAATTTTGTATAGACTATTTACTAGACTTATAGGTCTAAAGTCTTTAATACATTGTGCACCTTCCTTTTTTGGTATTAAAGTAATGAAGGTCTGATTAATAAGAGCTAAATAGTCTAA
This sequence comes from Posidonia australis, assembly GCA_024699735.1. Lineage (NCBI taxonomy): Eukaryota > Viridiplantae > Streptophyta > Magnoliopsida > Alismatales > Posidoniaceae > Posidonia > Posidonia australis. The sequence continues at coordinate 17,807 of JAMKQA010022679.1, forward strand.
GTCTGAGGAATGATATAGGTGTTGGAAAATCTCCAAGATATCAGACTTAATAATTTTCCAAAAGTGTTGGAAGAAAATCAGAGAGAAGTCATCTGGGCCTAAAGCCTTTTCTCCAAGCAGTTGAGTTATGTTTTTTTTAATTTCCTCCACATAAAAAGTATCTTCTAAGACCTCTGGATTCATAATCTTAAAGGGCAGCAAGACATCCTAGTTCAAAGAAGGAATATTCCTCTTGGGCTTATTAAATTGTCAGGTAAAATGTTTATCAATTTCTTTGCTTATTAGGATTGGAGAGGATATCAGATTATCCCTTATAAGAAGGGAGGAGATGGTATTAATTCTCCTACGACACTTTACCATATTCTGAAAGAAGACTGTGTTTAAATCTCCTTCTTTACTTTACCATATTCTGAAAGAAGACTGTGTTTAAATCTCCTTCTTTCTTCCTTGACTGGCCTATCCAACTTTTAATTTGTTTATTCAAGGATTTAAGTCTATATGCAAAAATGACCACAGGAGATGAGGAGGAGTATCTATTTAGAGTCTTCTGCCAGCAACTCTCTATGAATCTTGTAAATCCCTCAATATAAAACCAAGATTTATAAAATCTGAATGGGACTGGACCCCAATCCATTGGGACAGTGTCAAGAACAATGGGGGTATGGTTAGAGACCACTCTGGCCTTTCTCAAACAGTAAGAATTTGAGAATTTGGTGGACCAATCAGTAGAAATTAGGAATCTGTCTAATTTAACCAATGTTGGTTGGGATTCAAAATTGGACCATGTGTATTTACAATTATTAGAAGATAAATCCATTAGGCAGTTGTCTTCAATAAAGTCATTGAAACTTTTCATAGAGTATGAATTGTCACTCCTTGACGCATGTTCATGGGAGTATTTTATTAAATTAAAGTCTCCCCCTATAACCCAATTGGAGCTAACCAACTTACTGAGGGAATCTAATTCCTCCAAAAAATCCATTTTTGACCTAGAATAACACGGTCCATAGACTCCTGTAAGCCACCACTCATAGCCATCAGTATGGTTTCTTAGTTTCAAGGAAAGACTATATGTGGCAGCTATAGTATTACATAGTTCAAAAATTCTACCATCCCATCCAATTAGTATTCCCCCAGAAGCACCCTGAGAAGGTAAGAAGGACCATTTGTTTAGTAAACCTCCCCCTAGGCTTCTAAGTAGGCTAGGGGAAAATGATTCTTTCTTAGTTTCACTAATTACTACGATGTTGCATTTATTTGGTCGAAATAAATTACGAACAACTCTTTTTTTCCCACTATTCCCCAATCCTCTGATGTTCCAAGCAACTATAATCATTATAAATGGGGTGATAAACAAAAAGAAGCAAAGTTCTCAATAAGGCAAGAATTATCATTAAGGTTTATATGTGCTAATTCCTGATCCTTTCTGACTATATCAAAGAAGTACTTTGAATCTTCTAAAGATTTTAGTGATATTCCTATTTTTCCACAGAAACTTTGGAATTGCTCATAAGAGTCCCATGTAAGAGCATCATTCAGTAAATAATTCAGATTATCCTCATTGAAAGAACAAGAAGAGGTTGTGTCATATGATGATGCAGAATTATTCACTGAGAAACTATCATGCTGAGTAGAGATTTGTGATTGATTAATGCTATTGTTACCTGGGGCATGGATTGGAGTTGATGGATGAGATCCAGGTATCTCCTCATTAGTACAACCCAGATCATCCTTTTCCAAGCAGTCAAACATAGTCAACACTTTTTTAAATTTGGCCATTGATAAATTCCTTGCTCTGATTTCAACCTTCACAAATTTGGTGGTTTCGTTCACAGGTTGAGGATAATCTGCAAGGGGTGGCTCAATGGACGGAGAGGTTGAGGAATTATTACAACCCCCAGAGGAAGGAGGAGTTGGGGTAGGGAGAAGATCTGCTGAGCTAGAAGAAGGTTGTAAGTTAGAACTGGTGGATCTGGTCCATACATTTTTGCCACTTCTGGAGATTCTGCCAGCTTTGCCCCTTCTCTAGCCTTTGTTATTTTTGAAAGGTTTACGGACAGGGTGCAAACCTCCAGTGTCTGATGATACTGAAGTGGATTTGGTGGGCCAAGCAGGAAGGGTAGTGGTCGTGGGAGCAAAAGGAGGACATATGTCCCAACTACGCCTGAATTTGATAGGATAGACAATTTTCCCAAAAGCAAAGAATCTGGATTCAGGGATGTCCTTGCCCAGGTGAACCCTAATCCTGACCCTAGAATATCCTAGGAATTTCACACAATCAATAGACAAATCAACCTCTAATAAGTCTGCAAAACCCGATACCATGTGATGGAAAATATCCACGTCCCAGAGATGGTGTGGAATCCCTTCAAGTCTGATACATACACCTTCTTCTCTTAAAGTGAAAACCGCGTTGATGACCCGTACATATTAAGGGACTCATTCCTAATCTTAACAGAGGGTAAAATAAGCAAGAACTTTCCTGGGAAGAAATCCTACACCTCCACTCCAGAAGAATCGGGCAGCTGGCACGAAGGTGTTCTTCCAGTGCCAGTTTCGTGAGATGAGGGGCGTAGGAGGTTACAATGGTACTTCTAGATAGGGATTGAAATAGATCACACACTGCCGTAGAAGGGGGTAAGATGGTAGGGTTGTGTGGAGAGAGGCCAGTCATGGTGAGAGAAGAGGTGAAGTTTATAGAGTCCTGAAAAAATTTGCACAAAGCTACTGAGTGAGAAGGTAACTTACATTTATAACAAGCTTCAAAAAACTTACAGAATCTCTTTACATGCCCTCGCAAACCACAACTAAAATATCTCCTCGATGGTTGGCAGAAACTTACCAGTGGAGTGTAATTCTTCTTCTTTGCTACCACCTCCGAGTTGTCACTCAAATCCTCTGGGGTAGCTATAACAGGTGTGGGATGGTTTGTAGTGCCTCGTGGAGCCATTGGAGCAGGAGGGGAAGATGAATGCTTGATTGGGGATGAGAGAACAGCAAATCTAGAGTCAGCAAGGGGATATCTCTTGCCAGTCGCGAAAAAGGTAGGAGAAGAGCCGTAGTGCAGATCACGAAGGTTAGAGTGTATCTCTCTATCAGAGATATTATCCAAAGTGGAAGAAAGCCCACTTACAAACGTAGGAGAGAAATTTGCTTTATTACTAAGATCTGAAGTTACATACATTTCATTAATTACATGAGAGAGAGGAATACTGGACGCATTAAATTTTGCAGAGACGCCATCATTGCTTGGGGAACCCAACGTCCCACCGAAACACAAGATAAATTATATGATTCCTTAGGCATGAGAACTGTCTTTAATCGAGGAAGATTAAGACCAGAAAAGTCATTAAACAGGATATTATTCTCATTAGTTAATGGAAAAACAGGTGGCTTAAATACCGAGTAATTCCACACAAAACTCAAGGAGTCAACAATGAGACTGTAACTCCTGTCAGAGTTTAGCCCCCCTGATGGAAAAGCCTATCGACGGTTCGACTATCGCCGATTGGCAGGAGGAACACCGGAGACGGAGAAGAAGAAGAAAAAAAATACCTCATTCGAAGGGAAATAAGATGTATTTTCCACTGACAAACAAGAAATCTTAAAAGAATCGCAAGATATTAATATATTGCGTTCACAGAAATTATAATCGCTTGAAAACATAGTTGATTTCTTACATATCATATCCTCTTCCGAAGAAAGATCAGAGTAAAAATAAACAGAAAATTGATGATCATGCATAGAAATCACCATTTGCAATCCAGAACTTAAATAACACTTTATAATATTTCTGAACCAACCAAAATAAACTTCCGAAGGCCAGAAAAGGATGTCAACGATCAAATCTGATCGTCTCCCAGGAACATACCAAGGAGAAATGGAATAGTCAAGTCTGATCTCAAGCAACACAAAACACCCCAAACAGAACCAGACTAATCTAGATCCAAGCAAAATATTACTGCAGAAACCAGTAGCGGGTGGATCTATCGAGGTGACAGAAGAAGGATCTAGATCAAAAACAGAGGGGGAAGAAAGGTTCTTCCTAGATCTACATTCCTATAAGTCGAGGAGTGATGAAGGGTAGACGTATCTACCTGGTCACCGGAAAGCCACATCAAGATCAATGACAGGCAACTCATCCTCTTTTAGAAGACAGGATTCGAAAGCATTCTACTCAAAACTTGTCGCATGGCAAGGAAGAGCTCTATAGCGGCCAAGTGCCGCCGTTTGTGGATTTTTCGTGCCACCATGATATTGGGACCTATCATCCTTGTTTTCTTCATTTTTTTTTCCCTGAAAGCAACCTCATGGTACTAGGGTTTTTTGTCAGTGTTCCCAAACCTCAAGTGTACAGTTTAAATGGTACGTAGCGTCACGGTAGACATTGATGCACCCTTTTCTCCCCCTCCATTGCCGTGTCTTGCTGCCATACTAAACCATACGAACCAGAGCAAATCAAACCTGCAATTCTAAGGATGCTGTCTCCAATACATCAACATCTGCGGTCTGCCTCAGTTGCAAAGAAAAACAACCCTAGGTCGCTCGCTTGTCAACTTCACAATGTGGACTGATTTTCATACTTATAATATTTTTAGTCTGGACAATACTCTACATGTAATTTTCTATATTAATAAAAACTAACTACCGTTTACAAAAAAAAAAAAAAAACTTCACAATGTGGACAACAGAATAACAACGGACAAATGACAAAACAATAATCACTATTTTATCTATAAAAATGGTAGTTAGCTGGACTATGTAGTTCAATACATTTCTTGTATCCTATACAAACAGAGTTTGTTATTATTGCAAAAATTGTGGGAGAAAAGAATTTACAACAGTCATGTTGCCAGATACAGTTTTAGATTAGACACTTCTCCGTAAGAATGAAAATCAAGCCCAGTAAACGCTGTACCTAGTGAATTATGAATGCATATCTCTGTTGCCGAAGACTAGATGAAATTAGCTTCCGATATGCACTGAACTTAAAGTGTGTTTTCCTCGATTTGATCCTTGCTATTTAGTGATCTGGAGTCTTCTGCCATATCCATTGCATGAAGACCTTCTGCATGATAGTCAATGTTCAGTCCTGACTGAGCCGTTTAACAATTATATCTACAGGCATCAAACCATACTGGACATTGGACCCTAACTCCTCAAACAAATCACTGCCACTGTCCTCGTAAGTGTCATCATGATCATCTGAATAGCTACTGTCCCCATCAGAGTCATCATTGATCTCTAGATCAGATCCAACTACAGAGTCTAAAGAACTGGTATTTCCATCATTGTTTGACAAAATAAGTGTTCTATACGAGTGCTCAGCAGCCTGAGACATGCCTTCAAACTCCACCTTTTCCAGAAGAGCATCTGGGGTAAGCATTGAGTCATCAAGCAGCAAAGCTTTCTTTGTATCAATTGCTTGGTTCCACAACAGTAACATTCTTGGGCTAGAAATTTCCTTTTTCTTGATGGGCCTGCCAATCAGGCCACTTGATTGGCCTGCATCAAAATATAAACAAATTTTTAGAGTTAGAAAAATATTCGTGGACAGCAATGCATTTGCTTACTAAATTAATTTGGAACAAACCAAAAAAAGGGGTACATATATGCACATGGAATGCTAGAAGTGCACTTGATTCACAAACACAGAAGAAAAACCTAATTTGTATTCATGGCCATTTGTAGATATCATATTCTCCATTGCGTTTAAATCTCAAGGTGATAATTTAGTTTTAACACAGCCTTAATATTTCGTACATTTTTCTCAAGTTTATGAATGAACTACCTCTTTCCACAAAACAAAGAAGACAATAAGTTGCAAGGTATATTAAGTGAGTCACACAAGAAGAAAACTGAAGTAAGACATTCCAGTAAATCAACAGTTCAGCTTGCAAACGTAAATTGTGTTTGACTCCATGTTCATTAGGTTGATCAGAATTGGAACATACCTGTTACAACTTAAAATAAAAATCAGATATGCAGGTATAGAGGTAATAAACTAAAACCGAGTGCTAAAAATAAGGGGGCAAGCCCAATGGATGAGCCTCCCACCATGTAGAGCACTGGGGAGAGTCCAAGTATGCAACCTAATCCAAACATGCGAAGTCGAACCAGTGATCTCTAGGTCATAATGGAGAAACCTTACCACTGAACAAGGCTTGCCCTCTCAAACTAATCATTGTTGAGGCCCTCAAATGCACACACTTTTTTTTTTTGAGAAAAGGTAAGATGCAAATACACATAATTTAATACACTTAGATTATTTTCAAAACACAAAAACATTAAGAAATAGGAAGGTTTAGCGAGTACTTTAATGAAAAAAACCGAAATCAATTAGATTGAGATCTTTAAAAAACTATTACATTTAAAAGCCCCTTCTTGCCAATAAACATGAACGATACAGTACGAAACCATGATGACAATGCATGGTAGGTATGTATGAACAAATGAAAGATCACATGATAAAGAAAAGATCTACAAAAATTTCCAATAAACATGTCGGGAAAGTAACTACGGGATGAGCTCTCAAACCATGTTAACCACTTGATTAAATCAATTTGTGATAGTGAAACTCACAACAGTACAGATGCTAAAAAATATACCCCAATCACATAAAAATTGAAGGATAAAGTCATCTAGAAATAAGAGGATTTAGCAAGTAGCCAGCATGAATAGGATGACTCTGAGAATGTCAAACATAATTCAAATGGATGAGCATCAAAAGAAAAGTGTATCATGTCTTGATGACAGAAAAACCCACCTGAAGTTCCCAAAATAGATGAAGTGACACTTTCGGTTAAGTGAGCACTTGAAGTCGTGGTGTCAGACATTTGGTACCTCGATTTCCACTCTTTTCCTCTCCAGATCAGTATCTGTTCCTCGTCAAATGACAGTAGAACACAAGGCACGAGATCCTACATGAGGCAAAAACCGTAATAAGGTTTCTCTAGTTCTTAAACATACCAGCAAATAAAATGGTTTCATGGGTTAAAGAACCTCCAAATCTAACTAGATATTCCCCAAAATAATGTTCAGGATTTGCTTTGCTTATAGAAATATTTTCAAAAGGCTGACATGCACCACAAACCTTAAGCTTAGCACCTATCTTTTTGTAATCACTTGGTTGCAGCCCCCGGCAATCAATCTTTGCTAATGGGCTCCCCTCAAAAGCATCTCTTACATCCTTAACAAGATTTATGTATATTCCATTTTTTGCTGCAGGAAGGAAATTGATATTCTTGATTAAGAAACCTATATTCCTTGACCGTACAACACTAATACAGAAAATAAAACTCTGAGAATCAACTCAAAGTAAATGGGGAACATGACCAGATTCAAACAAATTGTTTGGAGAAATATAAAACTTTTTAATGAAAACTTATACATAAACAAGGGTTTCATCACTGGAAGAATCTAGATATATGGCCACAAACTTGGAGAATAGAACAGCTTATGAAGCAAGTGTAGCCCCTCCCAGATAAGACAAAACGATTATCCATTACAGTTTTTTCCTGTAATTTGCAATTTATACTTTGAGAATTGAGGGGTTGGAAATTTTGACAAAATCTTCAAGTGTATTTCATGGTGCTGGTGCAGACAATAAAAAAATGTGAGACATATTACATAAAGAGCAACGGAATCACATCAATACTTGCTTAGATGCATTTTCATAAAAGCATCAAGCAAAGTAGTCAAATTCCACACTTTTAAGGGTCGTGACCTAACCAAAATATCAATACTCTTATTCCAACACAGTAGAAGAGATGAGTAATGACATTCTGTCCAATATAAAAAAAATTGTACAAAAAATGTGCAATGAAGCTCTTTGAGGCACACAGGGGAAAAATGTAGAGCATGCAAAATAGAAAAAGAATAGCAAAATTACAAAAAAAAACAACATGCTGAATATCCAAAAAGGAATAGAAAAAATGGGTTATCCAAAAAAATGTAGCAATAAGTCTTGCAAAGGAAATCAAAGAGCCACCCAAAGAGAGACAAAAAAAATGATGTTTACCTAATTTACAAATCGGAAGTAGCTTTTTTCCTATGCTTCTCATATCATCAGCCTCCAATTTTGTCAATCCTTCAGGAGCCTCTTGAATAAGTTTTGGATACACGGGAGCAGCTGGCTTCCAAAGCATAACAGGGTAACGTGGACGAGTACGAGGATCATAATTTCTTCCTCGAAAAAGATAAACAACACCACCAACTCGGTATATGATCTTGCCCCCAGTTTTCTCCTGGTGCGTTGAAAAATAAACTTAGCAAGGACTAACTTGAGGTTGACAATATTTTTAAACAGTTGAGGTTACTCTACCCAAAAAATAAATGAAGAAAGAACAAATGTAATAATTTCAAATGAGTCCATCATTGCAGAGATGGAAGAACTAGCATGTATGGAAGAAGCGGCAACAGGACAAGTATTATGTTGTCAACTACTTGTCCTATCATCTTAGTCCACAACATTTGATCAGGTAACATACTACATCAATGTGTTTGAGATAATTTTCGTTGGCCAGCGTAATTCCATTTGATCGGCTACTCACTCTGAAGAATAGGATGCAAGGAAAAGGTTGACACTTTTTGATTATTTTTTACAAGTTCCCATATGAGGTTATACACTACATATCATGCAAGCCTACATTACGAAAAAATCTAATACATTGAGCCATGAGACTTTTATGATGGAGCGTCTTTCAGTCACATACCTATGCCATGTCAGCCTCCTTACCAAAGGCCAAAACTCAGTATTGATCAACTGAGAGCACATACATGGATATAAATATGATTTCTGAAAATTCCCTCCAAAAGACTTAAATTTTTCAGAACTTACATGATGAAGATAGAATAAACTAGTGCATTAAAAAGAAATATAGACATGCTTAGCTACTCCTAATCTCGTTGGCAATAAAGCATTTTACACTCAACAGGTAAGCTGTAGAAGTAATGTAAAGTAGAAGTAATGCAATATCCTTAATGCATCAATTGCTGACTCTATGTCTTCTTGTACATTACCCTTGTACATGTATATTTAACTACATGCAATGAAGCAACAAACAAGTTAAGTGAGAATTATCTTCTCTACAAGGTATCAGAGCTATTCTAATCCTTCAATCTCTTGCGACCACCACGGCCAACTCTGTTGTTTCTGATGCTTCCTCCAACTCTTCATTTTCCCTTCCCACCACCTTCAACATATCTCCTCATTTTCATACACCCATGGATTGCAACACTTGTGTTGGCAATCTCAATTTCGTTATGTATTATCCATTCATGATCTTCTATCCATCATCAACTCTACCATTCCTGCTCCAATGCTGATCCTTCCTAACAGTGTCACTAACCCTGCTCAGGCTGAATGGTACAAGAAGGACCAGTTGGTCCTTAGTTGGATCAAAGCCACCATTGTAACTTTTATTCAACCTCTTCTTTTGCCATGCAAATCTGCTGCTGAAGCATGGTCTCTCTTGGATAAACGTCTATCTCCCTCCAAGATTCATGTTCGCATCATTCATGACCAGCTTCATACGATGACGAAACTTCCTGAGCAGCAAATGGTCGAGTATTTGCTCCATGCCAAGTCTCTCTATGACACCATGCTTGCAGCTGGTGCCTGTCTCTCCGACTTCAACTTTGCCGATTATCTTGTTGACGGCTTGGGGGGCAACCACAAAGAATTCATCACTTCCTTGCGTTTCTGACCAAGCACTACATTTGATGACCTTTTTGATCTTCTCATCCAAGAAGAACAACTACAGAAATGTCTTGTTTTATCACCTTCCAGTCTTCCACTACGGTTGCCCTCACAGCTCACTCCACCCTGACTCAATTTCCACCACCATCAACTTCAACTTCAGGCCAGAATTCTCCTCCTACTGACCATCAATGGAGAGGTCATGGTTGTGGACATGGTAGAGGTCACGGTTATGGACGTGGTCGAGCTCACGGTCATGGCCGAGGTCGAGGCATGCTTTTCCACCCTCCACAAATTTATCCATCTGTTCTTCCACAACAACAATGTCCTAGACCCCTACCTACTCCTCTGGCTCTCGCTTACCAAACTCCTTGCCAAGTTAGCGACAAACATGGCCACATTGCTCATAACTGTTCCAATCGGCACAACTATGCCTACTCTGCTGATTTACTTTCGGATTCACTCTCCTCGTTGACGACATGGTGCTTGGATTATGATGCAAGTCAACACATGACACCATCCTTGAATACTCTTCAATAATCACAATCCTATTCAGGTACCAATGCTATCACAGTTGTTAATGGTACTTCTCTCCCGATTACTCATCTTAGCTCTACAATACTTCAAACACCATATGATACCTTTCAGCTCCATGACATCTTATATGTCCCATCACTAAAAATCTCATCTCCATACAGAAATTTGCAAAAGATAATAATTGCATATTTCTCATGGATGATAACAGCTTTCATGTAAAGGGCAAAGCAATGGGTCAACCACAGCTCCATGGCTGTAGTAGTGACGGACTTTACCACCTTCATGGGAGATCACCAACATTACATGCTTTAGCTACTCATCTTGGCTCTGATGCTCCTTTAGAATGGTGGCACGCAAGACTCAGTCATCCAACACCTTCCATTTTATGCACTCTCCTTTAAGCCAATAACATTGCAACTCAAAGTCTCTCTCCTCTTCTCCTTGTCATGTTTGCCTTATTGGCAAGGCCCATCGATTGCCATTCATTCCTTGCACACAAAAGATGCAGTCCATTCGAGCTTCTTCATATGGACTTGTGGGGACCTTCTCCGGTTCATCCTACATCGGGTGCTGTTTACTATTTTTCTGTGGTTGATGACTTTTTTATATGTTCAAATCACTTGTTGAAAATCAATTTTCATCTTCTATTGAAGTAGTGCAATTAGATGGAGGAGGTGACTTTATCAATTGTGCTTTTCAATCTTTTCTTCAACAGCATGGTATTCACCATCAAGTTTCATGTCCTTATACCACACAGTAGAACGGCGTTGTCAAGTGTAAACACCACCATATTGTCAAGACAGGTCGTCGTCTCCTACATGCTGCTCATCTTCCCTTACACGTCTGCTTGGACGCACTCAACACTGCTGTCTCCTCGATCAATCGCTTACCGACACTTCTTCTCCATAATTGATCTCCATTTGAGCTTCTCATCAGCCACCTGACCACTCTTCTCTTTGCATCTTTGGTTGTGCATGTTTTCCCTTGTTAACTCCTAATGTGAAGAGCAAGTTGTTGTCCAACTCCTTATCATAGCCCACATTTTTGGGCTGTGATAATCACCACAAAGGTCACAGATGCTTAACAGCTGCAAGGAAGATTTTAACATCCAAGCACATCACATTCAACAAAAGCCATTTCCCAATCTATAACATAAAATGTCCAACCCCCATGCAAAATCCCATGCACCACCCATTACCTTACCTTTATTTATTACCCTATTACCTCACCTGCACCCTCCACCTGACCCCACATCACTCCACCACCACCAAAGTCTGCCACCTAACTTATGTGACCCTCCAACTATTCATCTTTCTTCCTTTACACCACCACAGGAGATCTGTTCACCACCATCTTCCTTTACTTCAGATAACAACTCTACCAGACTATCTCCAACCTCTTCCGATTCTACTCCTCCATGAAACTTTCTAAGTATCAACGCTATCATGCAGTCACCAATGCCTCTCACTCTTCACCCAACCCTTCTTGCTGCTATTACTGACCCTCTTATTCATGAACCTACTTGCTATAGCCAAGCCAAGAAACATAGTCATTGGTGGCAAGCAATGGATGAGGAGTAGGCCTCTCTTGTTTGTAACAAAACTTGGACATTGGTATCACCTTCCTCAACACAAAATGTGGTTGGTTCTCGATGAGTTTATTGAGTTAAGCGACATGCTGAAGGCACAATTGAACGATATAAGGCAAGACTCGTTGCTAAAGGATACCACCAACTCAAAGGCTTGGATTATGAGCAAACTTTCAACCCTGTGGTTAAACACACCAACATTTGCACCATTCTTGTTCTTGCAGCCTCTCTCAAATGGACCATCCGACAACTTGATGTTCAAAATGCATTCCTTCAAGGCTTCTTAAAGGAAGAGGTTTACATGTCACAATCATTTGGTTACATTGATCTCGATCGACCGCATCATGTGTGCCACCAGAATCGCACAATCTACAGACTCAAGTAGTCCTCAAGAGCGTGGTTTCACCATCTTCATGCCTTTCTCCATTCACAAGGTTTCCTCAATAGTTATTCGGACTCATCCTTGTTTATTTTTCAACAAGCCAATATTACTATCGCAATGCTCATGTATGTCAACAACATTCTTGTTGCTAGCAATGATCCTACTAGTATTTACTCGTTTATCTTGACTCTTTGCTCCACCTTTGATTGTAGAGATCTTGGCGACGTAAGCTTCTTTGTTGGTATGGAGATGATACATCAAGGCTTAATTTTGTGTCTCTCTCAACTTCATTACACCATTAATCTTCTTCGATGTTTCAACATGGATAGTTGTGCTCCTTGTTCGACCCATATCACATCAACAACTACACTCTCTACCCATGACGGAGAATCCTTTTCCAACCCAGCTCTATATTGTAACATGGCTGGCAATCTTCTCTACCTCACTCTTCCCGACCGAATCTCACATTTATTGTGAATCATGTGGCACAATTTTTTGCAACGTCCATGCACCAATCACCATCAAGCAATGAAAAGAATCTTTCGATACCTCTCAAAAGGACACTACATTATGGCCTCATCTTTCAACCATCACCTACATCGCATTTTCTAGCCTTCTTGGAAGCTGACTAGGTTGGAAATCTTGACAATCATCGTTCCATCACAGGTTCTGCATATTTCTTAGTGCCAACCTTATCACATGGCTTGCCAAAAAGCATCGCTCTAATGTTGAATCCGAATATCGTACTATGATTGCCACAGCGGTTGAGCTACATTGGTTTTGTTTCCTCCTTAGAGTGGGATTCCACTACACACTACTCTCATACTCTTATGTGACAACAAATCTACCCTACATCTTTCTGATAACCTTGTGTTTCACACATGGACATCTCATATTGAAATTGATTACCACTTTTTACATGAGTTGGTTGCTTGAAGGACGCTTCGCGTGGCATATGCTCCATCTTCTGCCTAACTTGCCAACATCTTTACCAAACCTCTATCTCTAAATCAATTTCAAGAGCTCTGCAACAAGCTTCGTCTTTAGAAACTTCTGCTCAGCCCACAGGGGAGTGTAGAGGTAATGTAAAGTAGAACTAATGCAATATCCCAAATACATTAATAATGTTAGGTGTTGACTGTTTGTCTTCTTGTATGTTCCCGTAATGACCCTCATCACTACAATAAAACTAAAACACAAAAAAAACTATTAAAAAAACTCAATAATTAAATGCAAAGAATTTAAATAACTAAATTAAACACTAAACTCTACCTAAGACTTATGGTGTATGATTACATGACCCTTACCATATACAATAGTATGGACTACCACTCTATAATCTACACTTACAAGAAAAATATAACAAATACGCATGAGTGACATTTAATAGTCATACAATACACCCTTACAATCAAACAAAATCACAAACAAAAAAAACCAAAGTTATTGAATATTGAGCTCCCAAACCCACGCAACAGCACTAGAATTGAAAACCTGTAGAAAGATCAGAAATTCTATCCTACACAAAACCACCACATTGCAATCTATTGTTGCTAAGCAAGCATAAAACATTTTTGTTAAATAGATTATTATATTAGTGAGTAAATGCATATCCATATACTTTGTTTCATTAGTGGACACACACACACACGCACACATAAAATCTTCTCCTAGACTACTTTTTGTTTATCATTCAACATGGTATCATAGTGAAAGAAACGAGACGTAGCAAAAAATTGAGTTTTTACAAATACCACACTGGAAAGCTACTATAAATGATGAGATACAGGCATTACAGGCATGTCTGGAATTAGTTGTCAATCGCCCACCTAACTTAGCAGTTGTTAGTTGTTGTTAAGTGTTGTTAGGTGTTTGTTATCAAAAACAAGCCAGATGGCTCTATTGATCGATACAAGACCCACCTTGTATCTAGAGGAGTCACACAGACATATAGTGTTGATTATGCAGAGACTTTCTAATCCATTACTTGTCTGAATTTCGTTTGTGTTTTACTATCAATTTCTCTCAATTAAGATTGAGAGATACACCAGTTAGATGTGAAGAACGCTTTTTGTATGGTAATCTATCTGTGCAGGTTTTGATGAAGAGATCTCCTGAATATATTGTGTAGGGAGAGAATACAATGTGCCGCCTAAAGAAAGCTATATATGGTCTTAAACAGAGCCTTAAAGCCTAATTTGAGAAATTCAGTCCGATTGTTATAGATGCAGATTTTAGACATATCGTTGATTATGCTATCTTCATTTAGAAAACAAAGGATGAACGTGTGATATAGGTTGATTATGTTTTTTTAGCCTACCTATAATAGCTGAGTGGTCATATTTCCGACAGAAAAGCCCATAGGTCTCGGGTTCAAGACCTATGGACAACACTTGATTTTTTGAGATTAACTCTCGACCGTAAGAAAGTGTGAAAAATTCCACACTACATGCAAGGGGGGGAGGGAGGGAGGTTATTGAACTTGCAGTCATAAGAGGTAGTGGTGGAGCTCTCCACCACTACGGTAACTCAAGTAGGTTGGTTGTTTATGTTGATGATATTCTGCTTATAGGTAGTGACACAGCAAGTATTGCTGAGACGAAAATAAATCTGGGAAGTCACTTTGTTACGAATGATATGAGATGACCAAGATACTTCTTGGAGATTGAGTTTGCTTAATAACAGAATAAACTAGTACTATCACAGAGAAAGTATGTACTTAATTTACTGTAGGAGACTGGTTTGTTGGACTGCAAACCTGGGTTTAAACTAGTTGTCCTAAATCTAGATTTTTAAGATGATTCTTTTAAGCTTTTGGAGGATCCAGGTAGATACAGAAGATTAATTGGCAAACTCATTTACTTAATTGTGGTTATACTAGATATAACCTATGTAGTAGGCCTACCAAGCAAGTTTATGCATGAACCCAAAGCGATTCACAAGATAGGAGTCCTTCGTGTACTTTTTTACATCATTATATGGGAACCATAAACATTTGAATGTTAAGACTTTCGCTGATTTTAGTTATGTAGGAGATAAAGATGACAAAAAATCTACTTTTGGCTACTTTATTTATGTTGGAGACAATTTGGTCACTTAACATAATAAGAAGCAAATTGTAATTTTCCGTTTTAGTGTAGAGGTAGAATACAGGTCTATGGCTCACTGCTTGTAAGATGGTATGGTTTTGGTCATTATTGAGCGAATTTGAATTTCCTGTTCAAATTTCTATGTTTATACACTATGACAATCATGCAACAATCTTCATTGCAAATAATCGTACATTCCACAAATACATAAAGTACATTGAAGTTGATTGCCACTTCATTAGAGACTTGATTGTGAGAGAAGTCATATCTACTCCTTACGTTTCCTCTACAGAAAAAACTTACAGATATCTTTATTAAAGGATCAGGAGTTGGTGTGTTTGAGTCTCTACGTAATAAGTTAGGTATTATGAATATATATGTTCCAACATGAGCAAGAGTGTTACATAAATTATTGTATTAGTAGGTAAATGAATATCCATATACCGTGTGTCATTAATGTATCTATATATATATATATATATATAAAATCTTCTCTTGTAGCAAAAGATTACTTTTTATTTCTCATTCAACACTTTCAAATATGTATTTTCACAAATGATTTGTATCTTTCTTTTACAAAACCAAAACCACTTCTATATTTAAAATCTCTTTAAAACATGCATATTTGAAATGACTATTCTACATCAAATCAAGTTTAACATATTATTAAAACCACACAAGTCACAAAATACACAGTCTAAAACTTGTTATATTACTTATCTCCAAACAACTAACACTAACCACAAGCAGCTGCTAAGTGCACTGCACTGGTCGAATCACCCTGTACAGGAGCTCCTCGGTCTCAGGTCCATACTCTAAGAACCATTATCCATCCATATAGGATAACACATACAAGACCTGCCCTCTCAAAGTCTTCAAGACTGTTGCACTTGACCATTTAGAGAACTTTTCCACCTCCTGATCCCAACAGTACAACTCCCTGGACCTCAGCTTAGTCCTCACACTCTCAACCATTCAGGGATATCAATCATTCCTAGTTCGTTAGTATAATTCTTCAACCTATTGATCCTTGACCTCATCCTCGATCTCTTGGTTACACAAACCTCAATCTCGATCTCTTGGCTACACAAACCTCAGCCTTAACCTCTTGGTCATATAAACCTCAACTTTGACTTCTCGATCACCTCTAAAATCACAGAGATCTTTTTCCAAAACTCTTTTCAAAACTTATGCATTTATTTCCAAAACCTTTTTGTGGAAAATCTTTTCAAAACCAACTCACAATACTACACACCAACCACAACACATTGCTATTTTGGCCTCTACAAAACCGTGCCCTCAACCCACATCAAGGACCCACCAGGCTAGTTCGTGCTTTTCAGAGTAGCAGCTCTGCCCAGAAAATGAAGTGCTCATCTCGCCCAAAATATGGAAGCTAAAAACTAAGGGACATTCAAAATAAAACCATCAAAAAAGTCCTAAATCATGCATCAAAACTCTATGCAAACAAAATTACAAAATCTACACAAATGGGTTGTGCGAGAACCCAACACATAGCAACTTCGACTGCCACAACAGGATTCCTCATATGAAATCCCAAAGCAAATCCACATAATTCACACAATTCTATAAACAAGGAAAAGCCTAAGGTAGGGTATGTACCTTCCGATTCTAAGAAAAGGAGCCCAACAAGTACTAATGACCTTCTCCTCACTGGAACTCCGCCCTCACAGTAGCAATGACACATGACAATAGCAGCAACGCATGGTGGCAGCAATAGTAGCTCGCGACGGTCGCAGCAGCAACAATGACAACCCCCTCTCAGATCATGCCTCACCTCCCACTCTCTCCGATCTCTCCCATTCTCTCTCTCAAGATCACTCTCTCTCTTTCCTTTCTTACTGTCATGCTGCCCCTCAGATGCCTCCCCTATGCCTCTACTTAAAGGCAACTCGTGTTTGGCATTGTTCATGAATAGTGTCATCACGAGGTAATATTGTAGAATGGCAGCTAGACCACCTCCTCATGCTTCGCATGGTCATGAGGTATAACATGCCAAAAGGTAATCCAATGAAAGAAAACACTCACAAAACAACTTTAATTATCTAATAATATTACATAAATGGTAATCAAAACACCAAACCACACAACAGGGCTCATTTTCCTTTGATCCTGGAAAAGCCCACCCACATGACTGACTAGCATGACCAATCCACACAACCAACCCGTACGACCAACCAACCTGTGCAAGGAATCTACGCAGCTTCACCAGAAACCTCGGATGTTACAGTTACCCTTGTACATGTATATTTAACTACACGTAATGAAGCAATAAACAAGTTTAATGAGAACTATTTTCTCTACATAAACAACAATATTCGAAAGATCCACCTAAATAGTGTAGATGCAGCAGATGACAACCTCCAGATGACGGCAGACGTTGTCCATGTCCACAGTAGGAACACCTCTGCAGCGAACCTTGCAAACTTTGTCCCGTCTCCAGTGTGAATGAATCAATTCCAACATGTTGTGAGTTAATCCATCCCTGCCTATGCAATCAAAACAAACATCAAGAACAAATAAAGTTCCTTCCTTTGTACTACATTCATTCCAAAAACAACAAGGTAATTGGGTATCACAAGTAACAGAACCCAGAGGGCTTACCAAGATTCACCTGGCGATTGCGCGAGAGGCACGGCTTGACAAGCGCCCTGACCTCGGCCCTCGACAAGGGCCTCCCCAACACCTCCTCCCTGGTCCGCCCATCCACCCTACACCTCGCCATAACATCCACATCCCTCTCCATCTCCAACACATAACCTTCTTCTTCTTCTCCTCCTCCTCCTTCCCAATTCAAGCCCTGCACCAACCTGACCCTCTTCTGCCTCTTGAGCTCCTTCTCCTTCTTGCTCTTCAACGGCGCCGTCCCCGTCCACGGCCTCGGCATCGCGGGGGGCGCGAACGGCAAGAAAGCCGGCTCCCGGAAGGCCAAAGGTCTCACCTTTGGGGTCTCGGAGTAGCTGAACTGGAACTCGAAGGGAGCCCCGGGGAGGAGGTAGGAGACCCCCGAGTCCCCCACGACGACAGCGCGGTCGCCGGAGGTGGGGATGACGTCTTCGGTGATGGTCTTGTGGTACTTCGTCCGGGAGTGGGCAGACTTGAGGGCGGGGTTGGGTTTGGATTTGGGTATTGGTCTTGCTTTTCTGGGGATGGGGGGGAGAGGAGGGGGTTTGGGAGAGTGGGGGTTGTTGATGCGAGGGTTTGGAGGTGGGGAGGAGAAGAGGTTTGTCTTCGGAGGTAGAGTTCCGGCGATGATTGGTGGCATTGTTGTTTGTGGGAGAAGTGCTGGTTTCCCCCTTCTCGGTGGGCCTGAGGGCGTTGTTCTTTACTCGCGGTTTTTCCAAAACAATATTATTTTAATAATTTATTACAAAACTAAATATTTTCAAAACTAGGCCTAAGTAAGTTACACGTGTCCACCAAGTTTATCAGTTTTTTTCTTATTTTTTACTAAATTTGATAAAATCATAGTTAAATTCAGTGTAATAATCAAATTCATTTTTTACTAAATGACTTTAGTATTGTAATAGTCAAATTCATTTAAAATATAACTTGATTCTTGACTCAATTTACTTGATTCCATTATCTTCACTCCGACATTGCCCTCACTCTAGCCACCACTTCGACTCACAAGGTATTTCTCAAACTTGGTATCTCTATTCTCAGTTTTCAAATCCAAGTTTCGTTTAAATTGAATATTATTTTTTCTAATTAAATATACTAATTTTTATCTTCAGTTCTACATTCTTGAGTATTTATCTTTCTAGCCGAATATCATTTTGGATTTGGTAGTTGTGGTCAGTGTATAGTGGCACTAATTTAGGGGTGGCAACGGGTCGGGTCTGGGTCGGGTCTACCTATATCCAGACCCGGACCCATCATATTTCATGGGTCTGGGTCCGGACCGACCCAGACCCAGACTCATGAAGATGATGGGTCTGGGTCCGGGTCTAACGGGTCCAACAATCTTTGTTCCCAATCACCACGGCGGCTTCCTCCGTCAATTTCTCCACCCCCATCGGCAGCATGAGATGCTGCTTCCTACAAAGCACAAAGTTCCTGCCACCGTTCGATGATAAGGCCTCCCCATGCCCTAAAAATGCAATCAAACACGAATGCAATTAGCAAAAAACTACCCATATTTCCCAACAAAAGAGAAAAAAGGCGAAACCCATCACAAAACCCAACACGCCGCTTACCTTCCGACGCGAAACCTGGGCAGTACAGAAGGAAATCGTTGCTATCCGCCCCGAGAATGGGGCGACGGCCCTCGCGGGCGTAGGCGCGAAGCACAGTTCCTATTACATCCGAAACCCTTTCACCGTCCCTGACGACGAACCGAATCGGGCCGACGCTCCCCAGCATAGTCACTGTGATCAGAAACCGGTCCCCCTTTCCATCCCCAACGCTCTTCCTCTGGTTCGTCTTCGCCAAGATCGCCATTCCAACCTCCCTTAGATCAAATCTTTCCGCGGAAACCACGACCGGACGCGGAGGGAAGGGGAGGAAGGAGTTCCTCCTTAGGGGTCAAGGCCGAGGCAGCGGTAGTGCCAGCCCTGCATGCAAGATGCAAAGGAGGAGGACGATGCTAGGGCGGAGATGACGAATCCTGAGACGGCGGCGGAGGATAACTCCGGCGAAAGGAGAGATTCGCTCACCATTCACGAGCGTCGCATATGAGGGAGCAA